>CM069406.1:48232342-48299842 GCA_035609135.1 Eleutherodactylus coqui | reverse complement strand
ATATCACTTTTCCCTAGTGGTACCCCATTAAGCGAATATTGGTGACATCCGTTTCTCCTGCCCATGTGCATAGTCTTACATTTTTCAACATTGAACTTCATTTGCCATTTTTCTGCCCAAGCCCCCAGCTTGTCCAGTTCCGTTTGCAGCCGCACATTCTAATTTTGTATATCTTTTCTCTCAGAAAGTAGATGGAATATCAACTGATTTTTTTTCCCTGTGCTATTGCGGGAATAAAAGAATGTAGACTATCTATAAGCAGAGAGATGGTGAGGGAACACTTAGCTAACTTAAATTAATTAAAGTCTCAATGTCCAGATGAACTACATCCTAGGATACTAAAAGAAGCAGCGGAGGTAATTGCTGAACCACTCGTTATAATCTTTGAAAATTCCTGGAGAACAGGAGAAGTCCCAGAAGATTGGAAAAGGGCAAATGTTGTCACCAGCTTCAAAAAAGGGAAGAAGGTGGATCCAGTAAACTACAGGCCTGTGAGCCTGACTTCTATACCGGAAAGATCTTTGAACAAATTATTAAACAGCATGTATGCAAGTACTTGGATAAAAATGGAGTAATTAACCAGAGCCATGCTGGGCTTTGTAACAAACAAGTCATTCCTGACAAATCTAATTTCCTTCTGACAGAATCACCGACTGAGTTGATCAGGGAAAATGCAGTGAATATAGTATATCTTGACTTTAGTAAAGCATTTGACAAAGTATCTCATAGCAAAAAAAAAAAGACTGAATATGGGATAGACAAAGCAACTGTTAGGTGGATTCACAATTGGCTGAGTGATCGTGCTCAAAGAGTTGTCAGAAATGGCTGCATATCCAAGTGGAAGAATGTATCAAGTGGGGTACCATAAGGCTCTGTCCTAGGCCCAGTGGTGTTCAACATTTTTTATAAATAATCTGGAGGAGGGAATTGATGGGAAACTGATCAAATTTGCCGACGACACAAAGCTAGGAGGGATGGCTAACACTAGAGAAGAGAGTATTCAAAAAGATCTAGAAAAGCTTGCACAGTGGGCAGCGACTAAAAGAATAGTCTTTAACAAGTAGAAATGCAAAGTCCTACATCTGGGCAAGAAAAACAAAAAAAAAGCACATACAGAATGGGAGGAATTGGGCGAAGCAGCAGCACATGTGATAAAGACTTGGGTATACTAATAGATCATAGTCTGAACATGAGTCAACAATGTGATGCAGCAGCCAAAAAGGCAAACCCAATTCTGGGATGAATTAAAGGGGTTGTCCCGCGAAAGCAAGTGGGGTTATACACTTCTGTATGGCCATATTAATGCACTTTGTAATGTACATTGTGCATTAATTATGAGCCATACAGAAGTTATCAGAAGTTATTCACTTACCTGTTCCGTTGCTAGCGTCCTCGTCTCCATGGTGCCGTCTAATTTTCAGCGTCTAATCGCCGGATTAGACGCGCTTGCGCAGTCCGGTCTTCTCTTCTGAATGGGGCCGCTCGTGCCGGAGAGCGGCTCCGTGTAGCTCCGCCCCGTCACGTGCCGATTCCAGCCAATCAGGAGGCTGGAATCGGCAATGGACCGCACTGAAGCCCTGCGGTCCACCGAGGGAGAAGATCCCGGCGGCCATCTTCACCAGGTAAGTAAGAAGTCACCGGAGCGCGGGGATTCAGGTAAGCACTGTCCGGTTTTCTTTTTTAACCAGTGCATCGGGTTTGTCTCGCGCCGAACGGGGGGGCTATTGAAAAAAAAAACCCCTTTAAGAGAAGCATAGAGTCTAGATCATGTGAGGTAATTATCCCCCGGTGTCCAGTTTTGCGCACCCCACTTTAAAAGACATAGACAAACCAGAGTAAGTTTGGAGAAGCGTTACCAAGATGGTGAGCGGTCTGCAAATGTCCTATGAGGAACAGTTAAAGGATCTGGGAATGTTTAGCTTGCAGAAAAGAAGGCTGAAAGGAGACTTTATAGCTGTCTACAAATATCTGAAGGGTTGTCACAGTGCAGATGGATCAGCTCTTCTCATTTGCACAAGGAAAGAATAGAAGCAATGGGATGAAACTGAAAGGGAGGAGACACAGATTAGATATTAGAAAAAAACTTTCTGACAATGAGGGTGATTAATGAGTGGAACAGGTTACCATGAGGGGTAGTGAGTTCTCCTTCAATGGAAGTGTTCAAACAAAGGCTGGACAAATATCTGTCTGGGATGATATGGTGAATCCTGCACTGAGCAGGGGGTTGAACCCGATGACCCCGGAGGTTCCTTCGAACTGTACCATTCTATGATTCTCTAGTACCCTGTTGTCCTGCCTCTAGCTTGGATGCAAGATGTGAAAAGGGCGGGCATGGAGGCATACAGGTGCTGTATGGTATCCTGCGGCATATTGCTCCACACTTTCTGTAGCTGAGCTTCTAGACCGTATGGTACGGTACGGATTTTGGTGTATATTTTTCATTGGGATAAATCGGTACCTTTTTTTGCTACGTGTGAAGATGCGCTTGGGGTATAATAACACAGCGGATTCTGGCTGTTAAGCTGCAGTAGATATCCGCAGCTATTCTGCTGCGGTTTTAACCCAGTCAGTGCACAAAATCCATGTGGATTTTCTTATATGATTCTGTGGGGGATAAACGTCAGAAATTCCAAAGTGGATTTTGTGCTTTGATGGGGTTAAATCCTAAAGCGGATCCTCTGTAAACACTGAGGTAGAATAGCATCAGTTTTGCTGGCGGATTTCACATGGAAAATTCCATAGAATCCATGTCAGTTCTGCAGCAAATCCGTGTCCCATCAGTTTCACCCAACACAGATCTGTTGCCAAGTTTTTGCGCTATGTATGGATATAAGCCGCGATCCATCATTGTCCTTAGTAGGCGACGTCATCTGTGGTTGAATGTTATTCGTTAAACGCGTGGCGCCTCACCTGCTACTCTATTAGACTGTTGTTCTTGCGGTTTGACTCTACTTTATGTAGATCCATTAACCGTCTTCTAAGTGACCTAACTCTTTCCAACTGCACGTTTCAGGTTAAAGATGGCGGGCTTTTAAAGAAGCTTTTTCCTGAGTAGCCGGTGGGCTAGCCTACAGAGATGGAGGACTGTCACAATGATAAGCCGAATCAGGCCCACGTTCTGTTTGACCGCTTCGTCCAGGCCACCACCTGCAAGGGAACGGTGAAAAGCTTCCAGGAATTATGTGACTACTTGGAGCTGAAGCCACGGGATTATCGTTCATTCTACCACAAACTCAAGTCCAAACTTAACTACTGGAAAGCCAAAGCGCTGTGGTCGAAACTGGACAAGAGGGGAAGCCACAAGGATTACAAGAAGGGCAAAGCCTGCAGTAATACCAAGGTGGGCAGTGCTACTTAACCTCTAAATGATGCCGCCCTTGTTTTTTTATTTTTATTCTCACTTCCCCACTTTTTCAAAGAATTATAACTACTTTTATTTTTCTGTCGCCGTCAGAGGGCTTGTTTGTTTTTTGCGGTACGAGTTGTATTTTTCACTGGTTCTATTTAATGTACCGTATAAAATACTAAAAATTATTATTATGAATACAGAAAAGGGGTTTTTGAACTTTTTAGTATCCTTTTTGTTTAGAATAAAAAAAGTTTGGAAGGGGGGTGGCATTTGAGACTCCTGCATTTGGATGGAGGCAGTTAAATGCTGCAGTATTTAAAGTGTTAACCACCGTGATTAGCGGAAGTGCTGATTTTGGCTATGTCAAGGACACCCAGTACCTGCTATGTATGAAGCAGGATCGGCCCCCAATTTTACTTTATACAAGCCCCGATATTGGAGGACATACATGTACATCCAAAAGCATCAAGGGGTTAAAGGGGCTCATTGCTTGATTTTTCACATAGGACATTTAGAAAAGTAATATTTGATAACTGTGGTGTGTGTGTTTTTTTTGTTTTTTTTCTTGTCTGCACAGTGTCTAATAATTGGTGCAGGACCTTGCGGACTGCGCACTGCGATAGAGCTCGGTTTCCTTGGGGCCAAGGTGGTGGTAGTGGAGAAGAGGGACGCCTTCTCCAGAAACAACGTCTTGCACCTGTGGCCATTCACCATCCACGACTTACGAGGTCTAGGTGCCAAGAAATTCTACGGGAAATTCTGTGCTGGAGCCATAGATCACATCAGTGAGTATCCTCAACGCTGCCATCTGGTGGCCGTGACTTTTACTGCAATTTGCACCTGCAACGTGTTTCATGGACGCCATCTGCTTTTTTTTTTTTGCCGACTTCAAGCGTACGCTGGCTTTTGTCTGTCTTATGACACTATGTAATATCCCTGAGCGTCTTGTAATTATAAACATTTCCAGGTGTTGTCACCCAGCTTTCCCAAAACCCTGAATGGTAAATCCATATGCTATATTGGAATATAACTGGCTATATTTACCATTCTGGTGTCCAGGCAAGCTGGATGACAACCCCCTGTGTGAGTTGTATTGGCAGCCATCTTTGTAAACACTTGCGCACCAAATACACAGGGATTAAAATTGTATTATTTGGTGTGTATGAGCCGTAAGAGGGCAACTTGGGGCATGAGAAGCGCGTTAGCAATGCTTGAGAATATACGCGTGAGATAAAACCTACTCAGCCAAGCCCTTATTATTCATCCCCACGGGTCCTGCAGCTTCATGACCTTATGACCTTTTATTTCTGCCCCCACCATATACTTTTCAGGGCTTTGTTCCTGAGCAGCGTGGATTTACATTCCTTTGCAGGGTTAATTGCTGCCAGCGGTGTCAGATGCTCAAACATTCCCTGGCGGGCACTCACAGGGCAGGCCTATGTCCATGCCAAGCGCTTACAAATTTCAGGCAAGATGGAGTGAGAGCGTAGCCAGCCCAAACATTCTTACTACGGTCGTTAACTTGTCTTGGTTTGTAATTCGCAAGCCGCGGTCTGTGCTGGCAGCAGCAGCCTCAGAGCATGTGACGGACAGGCCAAGACCCCTGCTGGGTTCTAATGCTCACGTCAGTTGTGAAACAGCTGGAACCCGGGGCCCCACTCAGCCATACTGTGTGGGGCATGGGGAAATTAGATTGTGAGCTCTTGGGACTGATTTCTAGCCTGTGTAGCTTATTATAGTACCAAGTAACTGTGAAATAATGATTTGTAGGTCCCAATCATTGTCCGCCATAGCTGAGGTTCTCCGTCTGCTGACGCGCTTCTCCTTTTCCGCCCTAGGTATTCGCCAGCTACAGCTCATCCTTCTGAAGGTCTCCCTTATCCTCGGGATCGAGATCCACGTCAACGTCGAATTCCAGGGATTAATAGAGCCCCCAGAAGATCAGGAAAATGAGCGTGAGTGATCAGATCACGTGACCTACCGTGGATGGCGGTTCTCCTTTTTTAGATGTATGCTGCATAATTATCAGTGCTGCTCTGGATGTGATTAGAGTATTAAACGGGATGCAGCTTAACTTTGTGTCTCTTCATAGGGGTGAGAAGTTCTTTTGTTTTGTTTTTTTCTCTTTTGGAGTGGGAAGTGTTTGTTTTTTGGGGGTGGTTTCTAGTTTTTTTTTTTTTGTTTTTTTTTAATTTCACTTCCTGGATGGGATATTCACCCCCTCCCCCCCCACCCCCACCACCACCACCACCACCACCACCACCACCACCACCACCACCACCACCAAAAAACCGCACAGAAGCACTCCTCTTCCTCACACTTCTCACTACCTCATCCCATAAGGCAGTGGCATTGCTGCAGTTTTAAAATTACTACATAGGGCTTCTTCAGATTTAACAATAGCTTTAAAGCATTGGCCTTCCAATACATCACTATTAACTCGGGACCTGCGCCAAAGGATGGTGGGAGCTTGTTATGGGGTTAAAGCTATTTTTATAGGCAACACTGCGCTGTAATGTTATGCCGATGGATACTGGTGGTGTAACTGAGTCCTTTGTCTTGCAGGCATTGGTTGGAGAGCAAAGGTCCACCCCACAGGTCACGCCATATCAGAGTACGACTTTGATGTTGTCATCGGCGCAGATGGACGGAGGAACACATTGGCTGGTGAGTGTCTCAGAAATTATAGTGCTGCAGGAACTGAGCGTACGCCACCAGCAATTGAATCTAAGCTATTCTCTTATGGGCTTTGTCAGGTTTCCGAAGGAAAGAGTTTCGTGGCAAGCTGGCCATCGCCATCACGGCTAATTTTATTAACCGAAACACAACGGCCGAGGCCAAGGTGGAGGAGATCAGCGGCGTCGCCTTTATCTTCAATCAAAAGTTTTTCCAAGAGCTGCGAGAGGCAACGGGTCAGTATCTGAGAGCTTGTGGACTGAGAGGGGTCATCTACATCGCCTGTGTTTTAAGTCGCCTAAGAGAGCCGGAGGCCGAACTACTGATATCTCCTATATTCTGCCCTCACAGGGATCGATCTAGAAAACATTGTCTACTACAAGGATGACACGCACTACTTCGTCATGACGGCCAAGAAGCAGAGTCTGCTGGAGAAAGGGGTCATTTTACAGGTCCGTATCCGCGGGCAGGGAGTCGGGTCATAGACTGGGACCGATGGAATTGTCGCAGGCAAATATGGAAGGAATTTCCTCTCTTGACATTGTCAATCTGTAACAGCCAGACCTACAGGCATCTGGAGAGCAGATGTGCGACCAAGTCACCCGATATCTGCATGAGGAGAGATTAAAAATGGGTCTTAAAGGGGTTGTCCCGCGCCGAAACGGGTTTTTTTTCTTTTCAACCCCCCCCCCCGTTCGGCGCGAGACAACCCCGATGCAGGGACGTACAGACAGCTTACCGGAGCGCTTACCTTAATCCCCGCGCTCCGGTGACTTCTATACTTACCTGTGAAGATGGCCGCCGGGAACCTCTTGCTCCGTGGACCGCAGCTCTTCTGTGCGGTCCATTGCCGATTCCAGCCTCCTGATTGGCTGGAATCGGCACGTGACGGGGCGGAGCTACACGGAGCTACACGGAGCCCCATAGAGAACAGGAGAAGACCTGGACTGCGCAAGCGCGGCTAATTTGGCCATCGGAGGGCGAAAATTAGTCGGCTCCATGGAGACGAGGACGCCAGCAACGGAGCAGGTAAGTAAAAAACTTTTTATAACTTCTGTATGGCTCATAATTAATGCACAATGTATATTACAAAGTGCATTATTATGGCCATACAGAAGTGTATAGACCCACTTGCTGCCGCGGGACAACCCCTTTAATCATAGATCGAAATGTGAAACCTGTCTGAATGTCTTTTCTTTTATTGTGAGAACTGATCGCTTGAAGTTACAGGCCCTAAGCCTGAGGCTGTACCACTGAGGCAGTCTGATGACATGGCAGGTGCAGTTCTGTCATACAGGCCTTAGCTTCATGCTCACCATACTTGCCAGCATTGAGAAGCTGGATTAAGTAAGACTGGAGAGCGTGGTGAGCCACAAAAATTCTATGCAGGCCATGCCCCTCCCCCCTGGCCTGTGCTCTCCCACAAGGTAATGGTGCCTCCTTTGTGCTTCAGTTAGGAAACCTTGCCCCCATTAGGTAATAATGCCCCTCCACAAGTCCCTCTCTGACTCCACGACTTGCGGCTTCCTTTCCTGTGACCGCTGCACATTTTCTTGTACAGCTTGACTCCTCCTCTCAGCTCTGTCTCCTCCTTCTGAGTGCTGCATGGGAGGAGACTGGGCTTAGCGATGGAGGATGAGTTGTGATGCAGATGTAGCGTGGCCCTTGGAGAAAAGCAAACGGCAGATACTGTAAGCTGGGCGATTCAGCGCCAAGCAGACTTGTCAACTTGTCCGGGACGTCTCCTCTTTTCCCGAGAGATTTGGCGAGTGTGATGATCACATATATACATGTTTACAGCAGAAAGCCACACCACTACCACGTCAGAAACCTGCTGTGAAAACAACATGTAAATGCGGCATTTGGAAAATGTCCCCGCAGTACGAGGAGAGCTGAGTTCGCCGTATGTAGCATCTTCACGACTCCTGTCATGTGCTTCTCCCTGACTCTCTTCGGTTTCTCTCCACTTCTCAGGATTATACCGACACGGAGATGTTGTTGTCACGTGCCAATGTGGATCAGGAGGCACTGCAGAACTACGCCACAGAGGCTGCGCGGTTCTCCACCCATCAGCAGCTGCCCTCACTGGATTTTGCTATCAATCATTACGGGCAGCCGGATGTGGCCATGTTTGACTTTACCTGTATGTACGCCTCCGAAAATGCTGGTCTGGTGCGGGAGAGACATGGCCATCAGCTGCTGGTAGCTCTAGTCGGTGACAGTCTACTGGAGGTCAGTGTGCAATAACCATATTGCTGTAGTCCTATATGTTACATGCATTTTACCCAGTAACATGTATGTGTATAATTTTATCCAACAGCCTTTCTGGCCAATGGGAACAGGCATAGCACGAGGCTTTCTGGCTGCTATGGACTCTGCCTGGATGGTACGCAGTTGGGCTTATGGAGCGAGTCCTTTAGAAGTACTGGCTGAAAGGTAATGCTCATATCCACCTCCATATATAATGCACATATCTAATGATTCCACATAAGAAGTTGAGCAAATACATGACTTATGCTGTATTATATACTCCAGAGCTGCACTACCTATTCTGCTGGTGGAGTCACTGTGTACATACATTACTGATCCTGAGTTACATCCTGTAATATAGTCCAGAGCTGCACTCACTATTCTGCTGGTTGAGTCACTGTGTACATACATTACTTATCCTGTACTGATCCTGAGTTACATGCTGTATTATACTCCAGAGCTGCACTCACTATTCTGCTGGTTGAGTCACTGTGTACATACATTACTTATCCTGTACTGATCCTGAGTTACATGCTGTATTATACTCCAGAGCTGCACTCACTATTCTGCTGGTTGAGTCACTGTGTACATACATTACTTATCCTGTACTGATCCTGAGTTACATGCTGTATTATACTCCAGAGCTGCACTCACTATTCTGCTGGTGAAGTCACTGTACATACATGACTTATCCTGTACTGATCCTGGGTTCCATCCTATATTCTACTTATGTTTGCATAATTTGGGCCAAATTGGACCCCATCGCGTTCCCCTGGCGTTGCCTATAGAAGGCATCCCTGAAAACGAAATAATTTCCCCTCGTCATCCTGACAGCATACACATGGAGGATGTCCACTGGACCCCTGTTGGGACAGGAAGCGGAAAAACATACAAAAGGCACCTCTCGCCACTGGCTCACCAGTGTCTTCCTGTCCCTACAGGACAGTCCAAGCGGAAGCCTCCAGGTGTACAATGGAGGCAAGAAAAAAGAAGAAAATTCCTATGCAGCCTGTCCGCCCGTGGGGGGACGACTCTCTGGTCGGGCTGGCAGAGCTTGCGCGGGTGAGACCCTACGTGGGGACCCTCACCCGCAGGATCCCAAAGACCAGCACCACGTTCCCTGCGGGGAACCCTTCCCTAGCGCGCTGCCCAGTGGGGTTGTCGCACTGGGAAGATACAGCCCGTACCTGCAGGGCTTGGAAGCCGCCTCCGGACATCAGGCACCCGCTCTGGACGTCGGGCCCGGGACCCTGGCTTCCAGAGATCCTCTGTCGGCGGAGCGGCTGAGCAGGTATGCCAGCGAGGGGGGGGGGGGGGAGGAGAGCGCGCGGCGCGGGCTGACGGTTGCGCTCGATCTGACATTCCCGGACATCTATGCGCCCTCCTCAGAGCCCGACGCAGACTGTATCCCCCGGGTCCGGCGCGGCGACATGACGTCAGCACGGCCGCGTCACGGGGGGCGGGGCCTCGGGGGAAAAGGCGCCAAATTTGAAAATCAAAAAAAAAAAGAAAAGGAGAAAGCAGGATTCCCCACATGTCTTCGGTCTGCACCTAAGTAAAGATGTCGGCCAGAGAGGACACGGAGAGCAGCCCGCTGGTGAGTAAACCTCCGGGGGCTCACACCAGGGGTAAGGAAGGGTCAGGTGCTGGAAAACCCCCCCTTTTTTTCTGCTGTCTCCGTCTCTTAGGACAGAGAAGCACAAAAGGGCAGAGAGGCCAAGAAGCGCGTGCGCAAGTGCCCAGTCTGCCTGCGGCGACTGGACGAGGGACACACCAAACCCTTATGCGCAGCCTGCACAGAGAAAGTGGTCCGTGAGGAAGGCCCCTCGGGCATATCGGACATCCGAGCTATGATCCGCGAGGAGATCGAGGCCTCTCTCTCGTCTCTTTCCGTTCCGCCCCCCACGAAAAGGGTAAGGCGGTCACGGATAGAAGAATCAGACTCGGAGGAAGGGTTCTTAGAAGATTCCCCCTCAGAATCCAATCCGCCCATGGAAGAAACGAGGAAGTACTTCGCATCGGCGGATCTGGGGCAGCTACTAACAGCGGTCCGTCACACCATGCAGGTGGAGGAACAGACGCCGCAGCAGCCATCCCTCCAGGATACCCTGTTCCGGGGACTCATACCTCAGCCCAAACCATCATTCCCGGTCAATGATATCCTAAAACAGCTTATCTTGACCGAGTGGAAACAGGCAGAACACAAGTTTTTCCTGTCTAAGGAGTTTAGAGAGCGTATGGTCTTCACCCCGGAAGACATTGAGTTCTTGGACACCGTCCCGAAGGTGGATTTGGCGGTCTCCAGGGTCTCGAAGAAGGCTGCCCTCCCCTTTGAGGACATCTCCCAGTTGCGGGACCCACTGGATTCACGAGTGGATTCGGCAATGAAGAAGGCCTGGGAGTCGGCGGCCCTCACCAGGAAGACCAACATTACGGCCACGTCGGTAGCGAGATCCATAACGGTCTGGCTAGACCAACTCCAGGCCCTGGTCTCGCAAAGGGGTTCGAGGGATGATATCTCCAACTGCCTTCCCCTCCTCCAACAGGCCACCGGCTTCCTGGCGGACGCCTCGATGGAGTCAGTAAGGTTCGGGGCCCGGTCGGCGGCACTTTCGAACACAGCCAGGAGGGCCGTCTGGGTAAAAGCCTGGACAGGGGACAATGCCTCAAAGAACAGGCTTTGCTCTTTGCCCTTCCAGGGACATCGCATCTTCGGACCTTCCCTGGATACACTCCTGGAGAAGACCAGCAGAGAGACCCGTCAAGCGGCCTTCCTCCTCCTACCCTCCTCCCTTTGTCCCCCCGAGAACATACAGGGGGAAGGGGAAAACCGGACGCTGGTCTTACCCCAAAGGCGGAAAGGGTGAGAATCCGCCCATCGGGATCCGGCAGGTGGGGGGCAGACTTAGGGGGTTCGCCAATAGATGGAGCGAAATAACCTCCAATCCCTGGGCCCTTCGCCTGGTCTCAGAGGGCTATAGAATTGAGCTTTCCGCCCCCCCTCCCCGGAGGTTCGTGGTTACCCCCTGCCAGTCACCCGCGTCGGCCCGGGCCCTCCAGTCGGGGGTACGGGACCTACTATCCCTGGGGGCCATTATCCCGGTTCCCGTAGAAGAACGGTTCAAAGGCTGCTACTCCCCCTTGTTTCTTATTAAGAAGCCTAACGGGGCCTACAGAGTTATAATCAACCTGAAATACCTGAATAAATCTATAACATACCGAAGATTTAAAATGGAATCAGTAAGATCAGCGATCCCCCTAATCACACCAGATAGCGTCATGGCCACGGTGGACTTAAAAGACGCCTATTATCAAATTCTCATACACTCAGACTCCCAACAGTTTCTTCGATTCGCCCTGGTGATAGAAGGGTCAGTCTCGCATTACCAAATCGCATGCCTGCCGTTCGGGATTTCCTCCGCACCTCGGGTATTCTCCAAACTAGTATTGGAGATGGTAGCAGCACTAAGGACAGACAAAGTACTAATTGTCCCATACCTCGACGATTTCCTGCTTATAGCAGGATCACCGTCGGAACTCCAGCACCGGGTCAACCTCACCCTCCACCTGTTCGAGTCGCTAGGTTGGATCATTAACTTCGACAAATCCAATCTTCAGCCCGAACAAAGGAAAAAGTTCCTAGGGATTATCCTGGACTCACACCACCAGTGCTCTTCCCTCCCGCTAGAAAAGCAAAAAACGATCCAAGACAAAAGCCGGGCACTTTCGTTAGCCTCCCAAGTTTCCCTTAGGAGAGGCATGAGGGTCCTCGGTCTCATGACAGCCTGTATTGGAGTAGTCCCGTGGGCCCAGTTACATGGTAGAACTCTCCAGGACTTTATCCTGAGCAACTGGGACAAATCTCCAGCTTCCCTGGATCAGGAAGTCACCCTCACTCACAAAGTAAGGTCCTCCTTGGGGTGGTGGACGTCTATCTCCAACCTCGCCAGGTCCACAAGTTGGGACCCGGCATCCCCAGTATCCATCTTCACTCACGCGAGCGCAACTGGCTGGGGGGCCCACTTAGGCTGTCGCTATGTCCAGGGGGTCTGGAACCAGAAAGAGGCCACTCAATCCTCCAATTACAAGGAGCTTTGCGCGGTCTGGAGGGCCATCCGTGACCTCGAGACAGAGATCGGGGGTAGACCCATTAAGATATTTTCGGATAACATAACAACTGTGTCCCTCATTCGCCACCAGGGATCCACGCGGAACCCCCGACTACAAGACCTGGCGGCGAAAGTGCTCGGGTGGATAGAGCAGCGGATGCCTTCCGTTTCAGCGTTCCACGTAAGGGGCCCAGAGAACGCCATGGCAGACTACCTCAGCCGCAGGAGGATAGACCCTGGGGAGTGGGCACTACATCCAGAGGCATTCCAATTGATTACAGAAAGATGGGGGACTCCAAAGGTGGATTTGTTTGCCTCTCGGGAGAACAACAAGTGTCCCCGGTTCTTTTCCAGGGGGGCAGACGGGGGCTCCCTGGGAATAGACGCACTATCCCAAGCATGGGAATGGGACCTGACATACGCCTTCCCACCTATCCCCCTGATCCCTCGGGTTCTAAAGAAGATCCAGGGGTCCCCGGGCTCCGTTATCTTGGTGGCCCCGTTCTGGCCCAAGAGACCTTGGTTCCCGCTCCTGGCCGCTCTATCAACACAGGCGCTCCTACATCTGCCGTGGAGAGACGACCTCCTACAACAGGGTCCCCTGATTTGCCCAAAAGCCCGACAGTTCAGACTAGCGGCCTGGAAGCTGTGCGGGTAAAATACCTGAACCAGGGCCTATCAGGGAGGGTGACCACCACCTTATGTGAGAGTCTCAGAGTCCACCAGGAACATATACACCAGGGTGTGGGACACCTTCTCTAGGTGGTTGGGGCACAGTATTCACGACCTCCAACAACCAGACATTAATAAGATTCTAGAGTTCCTTCAGGATGGACTGGACATGGGCCTAAAACCTGGTACCCTTAAGGTCCAGGTGGCCGCCCTAGGAGCCTTCTTTGACTTCCCGTTAGCCGACCATAGGCTAGTCAAAAAATACCTTAAAGGAGCAGTTAGACTTTACCCCTTTATAAGAAGAACCATGCCCCCATGGGACCTGAATCTTGTTTTACAGGCCCTTTGCGCACACCCCTTCGAGCCCCTGGAAGAACTCTCAGTTAAGACCCTCTCATATAAGGTTGCCTTCCTAGTGGCCATTACATCCGCCAGGCGGATCGGGGAAATCCAAGCCCTCTCTATAAAAACCCCATATATGACCATCTTCCCGGACAAGATAGAGTTTAGGCCCGACCCCTTCTTTCAACCGAAAGTCCTTACGGACTTTCACAGAGAGCAAAGAATAGTACTTCCCTCCTTCTGCCAGGAACCCCGGAACACTACGGAACAGAGGTTCCATAACCTAGACGTGAGACGAACAGTTCTGAAGTACTTAGAGGTCTCACATACCTTTAGGAAATCTAATAACCTCTTCATTCAATTTCAGGGTCCACGCAGAGGAGGGGCCGCTACTAAGGACTCCCTAGCGCGGTGGGTCAGGAGGGCCGTAGAAGAGGCATACAGATCCCAAGGGATCCCACTCCCGGGCGAAGTTAGAGCCCATTCTACTAGGGCGGTCGCCTGTTCCTGGGCGGAGAGAGCCCAGGCGACAACCGACCAGATCTGCAGAGCCGCCACATGGTCAAGCACCCATACTTTTGTAAAACACTATCGTCTGGACGTGGGGGCCAGCCGGGACACTGCCTTTGGGCGGAAAGTTCTGCAAGCAGTGGTCCCTCCCTAAAGCCCTTGATTGTTGGTATTCCTCCATGTGTATGCTGTCAGGATGACGAGGGGAAGACAGGAATTAGGTTTACCTGTTAATTCCTTTTCTGGAGTCATCCTGACAGCATAGGGGCTTTTCCCTCCCCTTCAGTTATCCTTCTCTACGTGAAGTAACGTATTGTACTATGGTTTCGGTATTAAAAATGAGTGATTAAGCAAAGCCGGGTCACTGTAGTTATTTGGTACACACTGGTGAGCCAGTGGCGGGAGGTGCCTTTTGTATGTTTTTCCGCTTCCTGTCCCAACAGGGGTCCAGTGGACATCCTCCATGTGTATGCTGTCAGGATGACTCCAGAAAAGGAATTAACAGGTAAACCTAATTCCTGTCTTTTAATGAGGATGTACTCCAACAACGTGAGGACAACTCTTATACACCCCGGCAAGAGGTCGGGGCCCGTAATATAGTATCTAACTGCCTCCAAGCCTTTCTCATGCATAATGAAGGTATGCAATAAAAGTTTGGTACCATGTTAGCCAGTAGAGCATGGTGTAATTGTTCTCAGTAAGAGAAACTAAGTAATCTAAGAACCTTGCGTAGGTTGGAAAGCTTGCTATAACATCATGTATTTTTGTTAGCCATTAAAAGGTATCATATCTACAAGATTACTTGGTTTCTCTTACTGAGAACAATCACACTTTGGAGGTATATAGTGATAAAACGTCAAGGGATGCCAGAACAGTTCATACCGAGATCTTAAAATCCCTGATCTTTAAAAGAAAGTCATTAGCATCGCTAATATACAACCTAGTATTAGTAACATAAGCCCTTACAACTCTTTCCATTGTTAAACGGAGAGTTTAAATCGTCACAAGTTTTTCTGAATTCCCCCCCCCTTGCGTACACAGGAACATGAGAAGGCATTGATCAATGTGAGAGGCCATGCCAGCATTGCACGTTGCTACTACTATATTCCACCATGATGTAAGGGGATTTGTGTATTGTGGAGGATGGGCCTAAATGGGTGTCCCTAATTTTCAATTTATGTTGTTGCTATTTACTATGATTGTACGTCCATAGTACATGTTTTTTTATGCTTGATAAAGACTATTCAGTTGAAACGTCACTTGCTTTGGAAGAATAAAGAACCTTTTTATTTTTTGCACCATTTGTGCTGTCACATTCCCTTACTTTTCCACCAGCCGAATAGTGAGTGCAGCTCTGGAGTATAATATAGGATGGAACCCAGAATCAGTACAGAATAAGTAATGTATGTAAACAGTGACTCCACCAGCAGAATACTGAGTGCAGCTCTGGAGTATAATACTGCATGTAACTCAGGATCACCACAAGATAAGTAATGTATATACACAGTGACTCCACCAGCAGAATAGTGAGTGCATCTCTGGAGAAGGGTGTGTGCTTGTGAGCTCTGCTGAGATCCAGAGGGTGTGGTCGTGTCAGGCACAGAAGCAGAGTTTGGCCCAGCAAGGCGTGCTGTTTCTGGGGCTTCCAGGAGCAATGGAGCCCCTGACCACCTCCCTCCGGCTTCGGTCAGGGGGAGGGAGGGCTGAATCCCAGGAGGGGAAGAAAGCTAGTCGGGGCAGCAGCAATGTCACCCCGACTCCCCGGGTGGATACAGAGTCCAGGAGGACAAGAAGCCAGGCTAAAGAAAAGCAGGTCAGTGCCAAAAGGGAGCCTGTAAGTTGGGGCGAACGCCAAAAGGGAGAGTCTGTGGAGGAGCTGGCATCCCGCATCGCCACCCACATGCGGGACTATGAAGAGGCCGGGAGGGAGCTTGTAAAGCAGCGTAGAGAGCTCCAGGCTGCCCGCTGTGACATGGAGCGAGCCTCCCGTGGCAAGAAAGTGGCAATAAGCCAAAAAATTAAAGCTTGTGAAGAAGCAATAGAAATATATGAGGAGGAAAGGGAGAGGATCCTGAGGACCAGCGGTCCCTTTCGTGAAAAGTTGCTTAATGACAGGCGGTTCTCCCAGATGGCAGCCCTGGCAGCAGAAAAACTGGGGGAAAATACCAGCACAGCAGCTCGGAGGAATCTGAAGCTTTGGGGGGGGCAGGCGGCATGCTCTGCTGAGCAGCAGTCCTCGCTGCAACCGGGCACGGGCACCAGCATCCCGGCGGAACAGGTTTGCCTGCCCTCATCAACAGATGGCAGTGATCCAGATGGCAGTGACTATGAGAGCAGCGGACAGGGGGCGCTGTTGATGCAGCAGATCATGCTGCAGGAGTCCCCTGCAAGAATGCAGACAATGCACTTTGGGGATGAATTGCCACCAGAAACAGCAGCGGGAGGAAAAAAGACCAAGAAAAAGAAGAATCAAGCTTACATCCAGGAGAGGTTCGTTTACGTAACCAAGCACCCTGGCCTGGCTGCAAAGTCAGGCCAGGGAGCTAGCCCTGGGCTCCTAGACCCGGCCTCTGTTGTGAGTCCGGTGCTGGGGACCTGAGAAGAGAGGGTTAATGCGACCCAAAACGCCAAACCTGCTTGTGCCAGTAGTGGGACTAGAGGAGTTAAGAAGGCAGAAAAGGTCGGTGAAAAGGTTAAAATGAAGGGTCGTGGCCAGACCGGAGGCACTGGCGCTGTTGGTCACAACCCAGTGGGAGGGGGAGGCGATTCGGCGCCAGGTACCATCAAAAAAGATGGCGGCTTGGCTGTCCCCCCTGTGTCCCTGAAGTGCCTGTCGGGCGCTGAGGGGAAGCAGTGGGTGGTGGTCGGGTTGGCCAATCCTCCCACCCATCCCGGATGTCCCGCTGCAGATCCCAGAGTCGCTGGTGTGGGCAGAGCTTCAGCAACAAAAACGCCTATGGAATTACGCACGGTGGATACGGTTTTGCAGCCTCAGTTGGCTGCTGAAGTCGGGGACTTTCCCTCTGGGGAAAAATTAAAGAAGCAACAGGCAGGTCCTGGTCAGGAGAAGCGTGTAAAAGCTGGGAAGAGTGTGAATGTGAGTACCCCTGTTACACCCGCTGCTACTGCGGCTGTCTCTTTACCTCCAAATGTCCCCAAACCCCCAGGTTCATTGCCTGCTGAACAAGCAGGTACGGTTTCAGTAGATGGTCAGGGGGTGGGACAGGATCCAGTTGGCCCTCCAGCGGCGACAACATCTGGCAGAAGTTATGCCAGTGTCGCCGCTGGGGGGAGGGGAGAGGCGTCCTCCTTGTCTTTGGGCTCCGGGGACGGTGTCTTACAGCTGCATCTCCTGGAGGCTTTGAGGAGAGGGGAGAGCTCAATGACTGTAGGAGGTAGAGTTGTGGACTTGTCTCGTTGGGTAGAGAGGCATGGACTTGGAGCCTTCCGAGAGCAAAGGGGGGAGACCGTATGGTCCCTGACGACAATCTGGCAGGACATTGGCCGTAGGAACGTGGCTCGTCTTCAGTGGAGAGGCAGTGATGCATGCCCATCGAGGGGCAAAGTGGTTGAGCTTCTGCTGAAGATGGGTTTTAGGGCGCAGGACATCTATGCCCTTATCCACCCCTACGGCTCGTCTGAGTTCGACATCAGCTTTGCTCGCCCAGAGGGCCTTGAGCTCTTCTGGGGGAGCTATGAGCTGATGAAGGACGAGCCCGGCTGGCGTGGTTTTGCTGCGCAAGTGGTAACCCGCCAAACTGGAGTGAAGAGAGTGACCATTTTGACCCGTAATGAGTCACTCTCTTGTTATGACGTCATGACTTGGCTCAGTCGGTACGGTGAGGTAGTGGATATGCCGCAAAAAAACAGAGATGAGCACGGCATCTGGTCCGGAGCCTGGACATTCATGGTAAAACTAAAGCGTTCAGGGAACTCGGTGGCCCACATACCATCTGCGGCTTTCCTCGGTAGGGATCGCATTCTGGCCTTCTACCAGGGGCAACCGAACCTCTGTCACAAGTGCGGCGACCCCACACATTCGAGTGCCGCCTGTAATGTCATCAAGTGCGCTCTGTGTGGCGAGGTAGGTCATCTTGCGGCATCTTGTGCGGAGATTAGGTGTCACCTGTGTGGTGACCTCGGTCACCCATTCAGCCGCTGTTCACGCTCTTTCGCCAATGCAGTCATGGCCCCAACGGAGGAGAGCCATGAGGTTGCCTCTGCAGGGGAAGGGACCAGCAGAGGCGGAGGAGTCCAGGAGCCTGTGAAGAACAAACATGTTGGGGCTGCTGCACTAAGGCGCCAAGAGAAGCGCAGAAAGAGCAGAGAACTGGTGGAGACCCAGGTGGCAGGTGGGTCAATGCTGGCACCTGTTCTGGATACGACTCGTGTGGCTGAGGCTCCAGGGGAGGGTGAGTTGGATGAGGAGGTCAGAAGGATCCAGAGGGAGGAGGCTGCCACTTTTTCAGATTCCTCCTGCTATGAAAGTGTGGATGAGGATGGCAAGGAGTGGCGACAGAAAAAGCGAAAGCAGGGCACCGGGGAAAAAAAGAAAAAAATGCGGGAAAGAAGAACTTCCCCTATACTGGCCCAGGTGCAGGAAGGTAAACCAAACTCGCCTCTTGTTGAGCTCTCCAACAGGTTCCAAGCTCTCTCTTCTTCTTCGGAGGAGGAGGAGGAGGAGGGTGAGGATCCTGGGGCAAGTGTGCGGCCTACAGGGGGCGCCGAGTCTTCCTCTTGTGAGCGTACAGTAACCTCCAAGAGGAGGGCTGGCCCGGGGCCCGGTGACAAGGACGACGAGGTTGAGGAGCCCCTTGCCATGGACCTTTTCGGTGTCAAAAAAACGTGGCAAGGGGTCTTCCTCAGACCCTGAAGTGAAAAGGGGTGGGAAGAAGAAAGCCATTTAACTCAATCATCAAAGATGGCGGCACCCGCTCCGTTGACTCTGGCATCAATTAACGTTGCCAGCATTAAGTCAGATATGGCGAGATTTGCGGCCTTTGATTTTCTCGGCCGTGTTGAAGCCGACATTTTGTTTTTGCAAGAGACCAGGCTGCCAAATTTAGCAGCTATACATAAAGCAAAGAGGGAGTGGAGGTCCGGGCCATCCTACTGGTCTCTTGTGGCCGAGCCATATAGCGGAGTGGCGGTTCTTTTTACCGCAGCGGTTGAATGCCGATGGGTTATTGAGTTAGAAATAGGGAGGTGCCTGATCCTGGATGTTCTCATGACGGGACAAGAGCTTCGGCTAATCAACATCTACGGTCCCCAAACCAAGCGGGACCGCAAAGATCTCTTTATGAGGATCAAGCCGTACCTTTTTACCAGTCGGCGGGTGATCTTTGGGGGTGACTTTAACGCAGTCACGAGGACCCGTGACAGGGGAGGCTCCCTAGGCAAGCTGACTTATGATAGCGTCGCGCTTAATAGCATAGCTAGCGAAGCTCGCCTGGTGGATGTCCACATCCGACACACCCCAGGCCACGCGGGTTTCACCTATTATAGGGGCGAGTGCAGGTCTAGAATAGATAGCTTTTATTTGAAGGAGGAAGCCATCTCTTCACCAGTTTCTGTTGTTGAGGTGGAATTCTCCGACCACTGTCTGATTTTGTTTTCCCTGAATGTTGCAGAGACGGATGGGTAGAGGCTTATGGAGGCTGAATTCATCACTCCTGGAGGAAGCAGAGATAAGACAGTCCTTTGAGGATTTTCTGCAGAGCCAGGTACCATTACTGGATCTTTGTAGCAGTAAGTCAGAGTGGTGGGAGATGCTCAAGATCAGGGCGGCGAGGTTCTTCCGCCAGCTCTCTAGCCTCAGGAGCCTGAGTAAGTACCGTCTTTATCAGGGCCTGAGGAGGAAACTCGAGCATCTTGTCTCGACTGGAGGTAGCCGCGAGGAGATCTCCAGAGTGAAGCCTTTGCTCAAAGGGTGCCAGTATAATAGGCACGCATCTTTGGTTTTTGAGAGGGACTTCGGGAAGTACCACTCGCCCGACCCCTACAGAAACTGCAAGATGTCAGTGAATCATAAAGTTGTCACTGGACTGTTCGACGGTACGGGATCTCTGAACAGGTCCAGATCAGGGATTCTGGAAGTCATCAGATCCTTCTACTCGCACCTTTTGAGAAAGAGGGATCTAGATCGTGACATGATGTCGGCTTTCCTGGCTGAAGCTGTTCCTGAGCCAGGGGATGACATCTCCCTTAAAGGGGTTGTCCCGCGCCGAAACGGGGGTTTTTTTTTTTCAACCCCCCCCCGTTCGGCGCGAGACAACCCCGATGCAGGGACGTAAAGAAAGCTTACCGGAGCGCTTACCTTAATCCCCGCGCTCCGGTGACTTCAATACTTACCGGTGAAGATGGCCGCCGGAATCCTCTTCCTCCGTGGACCGTAGCTCTTCTGTGCGGTCCATTGCCGATTCCAGCCTCCTGATTGGCTGGAATCGGCACGTGACGGGGCGGAGCTACACGGAGCCGGCGTTCTGCACGAGCGGCTCCATAGAAGACTGCAGAAGACCCGGACTGCGCAAGCGCGGCTAATTTGGCCATCGGAGGGCGAAAATTAGTCGGCTCCATGGAAACGAGGACGCTAACAACGGAGCAGGTAAGTAAAAAACTTTTTATAACTTCTGTATGGCTCATAATTAATGCACAATGTATATTACAAAGTGCATTATTATGGCCATACAGAAGTGTATAGACCCACTTGCTGCCGCGGGACAACCCCTTTAATGTTTTGATAGAGGAGATCAACATAGAGGAAGTTAAACTGGCTATTGATGGACTTGTGCTCAAAAAATCGCCAGGACCGGATGGCTTAACATCCGAGTATTATAAGACCTTCAAGGACCTCTTGAGTCCCCTCTTGACTGAGGTATTCAATGAGTGTCTTTCCTCGGGCACTCTGCCTAGGTCAATGAGGAGGTCAGCTCTGATCCTTCTGTCAAAGGGTAAAGACTCGAGCTGTATTGAGAACTGTCATCCCATAGCGCTTCTCAATACGGACAGGAAGGTTCTGGCAAAAGTGCTGTTTAATCGGCTGGTCAAGTTTGCACCTCGGCTCCTCTCGGACGCCCAGCATTGCTCTGTTCCAGGCCGTAGCACTTTTAGTGCTGTTCTAGGTGTCCGGGAGGCAGCGGAGCAGGGTAGGGCTGGTCACTGGGAGGGGTACCTGCTGTCCTTGGATCAGGCCAAAGCGTTTGATCGGGTTAATCACGAGTACCTCTGGTCTGTTCTTCTGAGATATGGCCTGCCAGTGGGGTTTGTCAATTGGCTCAGGACATTGTACGCGGGGGCTGAGACTTTCCCGCTTGTGAACGGTTGGGTCGGCCACCCATTTGAGGTTGGGTCTGGCGTCTGTCAGGGTTGTCCTCTGAGCCCCTTGCTGTATGTGTTTGCCATTGATCCTTTCCTTAGGAGGATTGATGGTGGGCCTATGGCGGGGGTTGGGATGGATCGGGTGGTGCCGGAAGCCACCCTCAGGGTGGCAGTGTACGCTGATGACGTCACAGTCTTTGTGTCCTCAAGGGGGGAGGCAGAGTACATGATGGCAGAGGTGGATGGCTACTCGGAAGCATCCGGGTCCGGCATCAACTGGGATAAGTGCGAAAGTCTCTGGTTAGGAAGGGGAGATCCTACATTTGGTCTCCCGGACACCCTTCCAGTGCCCCAGAACTCAGCTGAAGTTCTCGGCATCAAATTTGGCCGGGGAGATTACCCCATGCAAAATTGGGTGGTCAGGCTCGATGGTGCCACTCAGAAGGTGGCCCAGTGGAAGGGTTGGTCTTTGACCCTTCGGGAAAGGGTTAACCTGATCAAAACATACCTGCTCCTTTTATTCATCTACCTGGGCAGCGTATGCATTTTGCCAGAGGCTCTCTGGACCTGGGTCTACAACCTGTTCTTCCTAATGTTGTGGGGGAACAGGTTCAACCTAATTAGGAGAGATGTCACATATCGCACGAGGAGACTAGGGGGGTTATCTATGGTTAACCCCGTGGTGTTTCTTGTAAACACCTTTGTTAAGATCAATATAGGCAACCTCTGGCAAGAGAGGGCTCCTCCGTGGGTATTCTCCTGTTGGGGATGGCTTCAGCCTTTCTTCCAGGAATGGGAGACTGGAGGGCGAGTGAAGGATCTTCGCACGCCGCACGGGCATCTTCCGGCTTACGCTAGCGTGGTTCTGAAGATGATACGTCAGTGGGGTCAGGGGATGTAGGAGATCAGAAGTCTGTTGAGGAAACTCCTTGATAAGAGGGTTCTGTTGACCCATTTCCAGAAGCCCCTGGCGCTCAAGGACTGCCCAAGTCGGGACCTGGAGGGAGGGTTACGTTTATTGAATTCTGATAGGATCCCCTTGAAGTTTTGGGACTTGACTTGGCGCTGTTTCCACGGGAGACTGTATGTAAAGGGCAACTTGAAGAGCAGGCCACTGGTGGATAGGGGTTGTCCCCGCCAGGAGTGCAGCAACGTGCTGGAAAGCATGGAGCATTTCCTGCTTCAGTGTCCCTTTTTAATACAGAGGTATACAATCGGGTGGGAGCCTCCATTGGTTGGCCCAGGTTGGCACGCCTCTCGTATGCGGAATGGGTCTATGGGGCATTCAAGGACCTTGGTGGCAGGGACCAGTGCACTTTATTCTTAGTCAGCCTAGTGGTCAGGTTTCACATTTGGAATGCACGGTGTCTAGTTTCGACGGAAGAGAAAATCCTCCCCGCAGATGAGGTGAATAGAAACATCCTGGGTGACCTGGTGAAGGTGCGCTCTCTGGATTATGAGAGGTTGGGCACGACTAAGGCCTCTCTCCTATGGAGAGGGTTTGTCTTTCGTTAGGGACAGTTTTCTTATTGTTAGGGTCTTTTTAGGGACAGAATAGGGAGAGGTAGGAACAGTTTCTCTGAGGGTAAGTTTTAGGGAAGGAGTAGGGACATTGTAGGGACAGATTAACTATAGGGATAGTTTTTCTCTATTTGGTCGGTGCCCGGCTTATCATATCCAGTCCTGGTGGAGGGCTGAGTGTGACACTAGTAGTTTTTGTTTTCGGTCAAAGATAAAGTATGTACGGCTGCAGGTAACTGAACCTTAGGCTTTCGGGTATTAATATGTAGTGTTGGGTTGTAGTTATGTAGTATGAGATGTTATACGTTTTTTGTTTTGTATATAGGGTTAGGGGTTATAGATAGGTTGGGTGGGGGCTTATTGGGGGGAGGGGGGATTTATGCCTCAGCCGTAGCTTGACACGTCCCGGACAATGGACATTGGGCACGGACTGTTGGTGCGGGCGTGGCCCTCAGGCTGCGGCGGGCAGGGCGTGTATTCTGGTGCAGCTTGGCTCGTCCTGGACATAGACATTGAGCACGGACTTGGGATGCAGGCGTGGCTCCCAGGCTGCACCATAGGGTTTTTTGGGGGGGGTTGTGGTGGTTTGGTCTGGTTATTGGGTTAGTTTAGGATTATGCAAGGTTCTATTCTTTAGGTCAGGGTTCCCCAACTCCAGTCCTCAGGGACCACCAACAGGTCATGTTTTCAGGATTTCCTCAGTGTTGCACAGGTGATGTAATTATTGTCAGTGCCTCAGACATTGTCACAGGTGTTCTTACCATAGGATATCCTGAAAACATGACCTGTTGGTGGTCCCTGAGGACTGGAGTTGGGGACCCCTGCTTTAGGTGGTGGGCATCACAAAAAAAAAAATTATAAAAATTTAAAAACATTTAAAAAAAAAGGACCAAAAAAAGGGGTATTGGGTTGTTCTTGTTATTATTATTATTATTGTTACTATTACTTTTGTTGTTAGTATTATTGTTATTATATAATTGTTTTGGCGTGGATTTTTGGTTATTAGTCAGGTTTTCTTTCTTCTTATTTGGGGGATTTCAGGCTGGATCCTGTGAGTTAGGGATATGTTTTCTTACATGTGGGTTTATTGTTATATGTAGTATGTAGCGTATATGTATTGGTGAGTATAGTTTTGGAGTGCAGGTTGGTATAGTGTGCTGTGTGTATTGTTTGGACCAGATGGACCTTTTGCTTTTGTCCCCTTTGTCCTGAAGTAAGGCAAAGTATAGTTAATATAAGGGATAATTTGTTTTTTTTTAATGTTTATGTCTTATGCCAAGTGAGCGATATTTATGTTCTGTTTATTGTAATGTTTTTCACTTTTATAATAAAAAAGATCTACAGGATATAACTCAGGTTCAGTACAGGATAAGTAATGTATGTACACAGTGACTCAACAGCAGAATAGTGAGTGCAGCTCTGGAGTATAATACAGGATGTTACTCATGATCAGTACAGGATAAGTAATGTATGTACACATTGAATCCACCAGAAGAATAGTGAGTGTAGCTCTGGAGTAAAATACTGGATGTAACTCAGTACAGGATAAGTGATGTAGCAGTTATGATATGGCTCTGCTGTTGAAGGAGGTTTTCCTTGGTGTATGATTGTTCTAGTATTTTTATCTGACGCTCTCTGATTTTTCTCTGAATAGTTACGTTATTTCTGCTTTCAGGGAAAGTATTTACAGGTTGCTTCCTCAGACAACACCTGAAAACGTGAGCAAAAATTTCAGTCAGTACTGCACTGACCCCACAACCCGTTACCCCAATGTCAACCTACAGTTCCTGCGACCGACTCAGGTGAGCTCCTCGCTGCCCCATATCTGTGTTACTTTGTGTTGGGCTTTGGTGTCGGCTCCTCCTGTGAGCCCTTATTGTATTATCAACTCCCGATCTCTGCCATTATCAGTCATATTAAATAGCAGAGCGGGCATTGCTCTGTGCAGTCCTCTTTGCCCTAATCCAATGTCCTGACTGATTTTCCGGCCTTCTCCCTCAGGTCCGACACTTGTACTATACGGGAGAAATGAAGGATGTCAATCTGGAGATCGGTAATCTGGTGAATGCCCAAAGAACGCCCAGATTGGGCCGCAATGGTAAATTATAGCTTCTCTCATCCACCTCCTGCAGCTGCTGGAAAGGACCTGAACTTTTATTTTATTTTATTCCTCCTGTCAATAATGCCTTTCTCCCTGTTGTGCAGAGTCGGTGGCGCGCACCAGTAAGCTGCTGAGCTGGTGTCAGAAGCAGACAGAAGGCTACACTGGAGTCTCTGTGACCGACCTCACCATGTCTTGGAAAAGTGGCCTTGCCCTTTGTGCCATTATCCACTGGTACCGGCCGGAGCTCATGTAAGAGATCTTACTGGGATTATTCAAGGGGGCTGCCATTTTGTATACCATTTAAATATCACGAGCCTGAAAATAAGCCTCACCTCTGAGATACTTGCCACTTCCTGTTTGTATGGAGTTTCAAAGGAGTGTCCATTCTATAGATTGGCTTTGGTTTGCCAGAGGAGGATGACACAATAGCACCCTCTTCTGGATCCTTGTTGCTTTTTTTTTGCCTCCTTACAGCAGAGGTGGTGTTGGACTAAACGGTGAGTGCGAAGAGATGGGTCACATTATCCTCCTGCCATCCTCTCATGCCACCTAAGTCCTCCTTCCCAAGAGCCCTATGCACGTAAATGTTACTATTGATAGCCGCATGCACCGTACCGACTGTCCACGCGGGGCACAAATTTATGTCTGTGCTATCAGATGGTGCCATATCCCTTAATCTTATAATGTTCAGCCATTGAAGGCTGCAGCTTTTCCTCTTTTTGCAATCTTTGTCTTCTAATTGGTTTGTTACAATGTATCAGCGGAAAAATGAAGAGGGAAATCCAAAAGCAAAATAATCCAGGGACGATGTAGAATCCCTAATACATTATTGTGGAATAATCATTAAAATATGTAGAGACTACAAACGTTTGCTAGCAACCGCTAACGCATTCCAATCGAGCAGGTCTTACTCATAGCAATATATTAGTGCAAACTGTCGTCTTAGCTAAACTCATCAGCATCACATCTAATATCAGGTTCTACACTGCACCAATACATTGTGACAACTTCGGCAACAACTCTATCAGTGCAGTGTAGAACTTCGGACACGAGATGTGATGCTGCGAAGTTTGGCTCAGAAAACAGTTTGCGCTGATACATTGTAACAAACTAATTAGGTCAGGATGGAGTTTCACCGTGATGGTATATTATATAACGGTTGGCGGTTACTGATCGTGTGAGGTTACTGGCACTGCTCGCCGTCGTCTCATGACTCTGTCTTCTTTCGCAGTGACTTTGGCTCCCTGGACGAGCGGAACGTAGAGAAGAACAATCAATTGGCATTTGATACCGCTGAGCGGGAGCTGGGAATCTCCCCAATAATGACTGGAAAAGAGATGGCATCCGTCGGGGAGCCTGACAAGCTGTCCATGGTGGTGTATCTCAGCCAGTTCTACGAGATGTTCAAGGAGACCACCAACTCCGGTAAGAGGGCTGGAGACGGGTCATGAGGAGTCAGTCTTTAATCACAAAGGAACACTTCTGGCAAAACTGATGCATTGTGTTATGACACAGGGGGCGGCGCAAGACAGACGTTTGGTGGAGTATATCAGGTTCTCTTCGGTTGTATTTAAATCTGTGTGCAATGCTCTACCCCCTTTATATCCAGAACTTAGACAGAAATATCAGATTTGCCTGGTGTGTTCCTTTATCCACATTCACACTCCAGGGCATTCAGTTACGTACTGGGTCTGCGGGGTTTGTATGTAGCGGATCTGGGAGCCGATCCTGCAGCATATACAGCGGGTCCCCTGTACACACTAAGAAAAAATTGTTTTATTAATTATTAGAAAAAAATAAAAGGTAAGGAGTTTTTTTTTAACTATTTTTCCATGTTTCGAATTTGAAAAATCTAAACAAGAAAAAAACTAAAAACATTTCTGCATCCGTAAAAGTCAGATCTAGCAAAGTAACGCATTATTTATCCCGCACCATGAGTGTCGTCAGAAAAATGAAAATACACTGCCAAAATTGCGCTTGTTTAGTCACTGTGTTAGTCCCTCAAAAAACTAGTCCCTCAAAAACAAGCAACCCACTGACAGCTACTTCGTTGGAAAAATTGTGTTTTTTGAAAGCGGGGAGGAAAAACCAGAAATGCAGAAAAAAGGGGGGCCTGGTACTTAAGGGGTTAAAAAGTTGAGTCTCTTTTTTTTTTTTTTTTGGTCTCTTTTTTTATTTTGCTTTGTCGAGTTTTTAAAAATTGTATTAAATCGGCGAAAAGTATCTGATTGGTGTGGGACAACAACTGGGAACCCTCTGATCACAAAAGAGGTCCCGAGTGTCCCCATATGAATGTAGATCATAAGAGTGAAATTCACAGACGTGACTAACACTAAAAACGTATTTTTATTGAATGTATTAAAACACATATACTGGGCACTACAAAGACAACACACATAAACCAGGTTCCTCCAAAAACAGGTGAGTTATAGGAGGAAAAGGGCCTGGAATTATTTTATACTTGATAGACGATAAAAAATTGTTTTTCGATGATGACAGAATACTCTACCCAAGATGGATTCAAGAAAACAAAGGATGATTCAATCTAGGAGCTAAGAAGCCTGAATGATTCTATGTGTGAACAAGACAGGGTCACCATTTCGACTCTCCCTTGTGATGGTTGATAACAGAACACTCTCACTGTCAGTGATCAGAACTTAGGCTCCAAAAATTGAGCGTCCTGAATTGTTGTAAATATCAACAAGACAAGATCACCATTTCGGTTTTCACTTATAATGATCAGTACTTGTGTAAGCCGCCGACCGGGGTGGGCTTTCCAAAATACAGCGAAGTCCTGAACAAAAGACGCGACTCAAAACCAATCCGTAGCAAGGAGATTTTACTTAATTTAGCAGAACCCTTAACCAACCCGAACTCCCCCAGAAAGTTACATACACTCAGCGGGGAAGCTGAGACTCTTGTGCCATGCAGCGCTGTGCTCTATAATGTGCGCCTTCAATATCCTCCAAGCTTTTGCCTAGCCGCAGGCCGTCTCTAACCAGCCGCTATTACCTTCTATCACCCTGGAAGTAGGAACAATCAGTGAGGATGCTAGGGAAGCACCGGCGGCACAGCACAAGAGCTTACAATCTTATCAACACACCCGTATTCCCCCTTACACAACACCACTCAACAGATATAACAATATATATAGCTCACAAGTCAAGGCAAAGTACAGTTGCGTAACGTGTGACTTGTAGATATCCTTAGACAGCTCTACGAGTATAGAGTTCTCTGTGTGTTAGGACTATGTCGGACAGCTCAGTCCCCAGCAGTGCGGCCGGCGGCCATCAGTATGCCTAACTAAACTAGCTATCTGCCGGCCTTGTTATTAGTCTCAGTCAGATTGGCGGTGCGTGCACGGTTACACCAGAGGCCTTAGTTCTCTGGCTGACCCGGGTCTGGTGGGTACCTTTAGACTTTGTCCGGAACGAAGGAATAGGATTTCATCCAAGAACCATATGAACTCACTGACGCCGCTACTTCTGAGCCCGGTCTGTAATGACCATCTTCTCCGTTAAGATGGTAGTCTGACAAACTCTGGAACGGTCTCTAATGCAGCTCCCCTCACGGTAGCTCCGGTCCTCGTTGGGGTCCTTTTTTCGGTGGATCGCAGTGTCTGTCTCGCTAGCTGCAGTCCTCACCAGCTCATCTCATCCCGCTCACACGCATCTAACCGCTTTTCTCTCCTGCTCTCTATGGTCATGATGCACTTCTTTTTTCTCTGTCCCAGTCCAGAGCACAGTGACCTCTTGTGGTCAAAAAACAAAATGACAGTTACAACAGAAACGGACATTCCCAGCAGGAGGACTGTTTCACCATCTTACATGCCACCCCACTAGATGTTGCCGTCCCCGGCAACCTCCCCCACTCAAACTCATCCTGCGCGTAGCGCTGTGGGGGTACACCAGCGGTGGACCTGGCTGTCCTGCGCAGAGTCATAGGACCAGGGACAGTTGGCACACTCGGTGGATGTGGTTCTGCTGGCTGGGCATCTCTCTCCCTGGGTGGCGAGCTTGTCACGACCGGGGACTCCGACATGGCCGGGACAGGAACTACCCACCATTCATCATCTACCAGGGGTTCCCCAATACTAGGGGTAGGGATAAGCATCTCCTTATCAGCCGCAGGTTGCTGAAAGTGACATTGTCTCAACATGTTACGGTGGAGGTTCCTTGAGGGTCCCCCAGTCCCCTCGGGCTCAACCTCATACACGGGGATATCAGGATCTACCTTCTGCTTCACTATGTATGGAACCGCCTCCCACCGCCCATCCAATTTTCCGGTTAGCCTCTTGGCTCTGACTATCACACGATCACCTGGAGCATACTCGTCCATCTGCACTGGCCCCGGGTTGGGGTGCACCACTTGTCTCAGGCGCTCACCCACAACCTTATGTATTGCTCTCAGTCGGCGACGATGGTCTTGCACCCAGGCGGTGGTGCTCCTTGGCGGAGGCTGCCTCGGATCCGGCATGTGGAGATCCTCGATCTCCTGGCCTGCTCTCCCAAACATAAGCATGTGTGGAGAGTAACCAGTGGTATTGTGAACCCTATTGTTGTAGGCCCACATCAGCTCAGGTAAGTACTCTGGCCACTGGGCTTTTTGACTTTCCTCTAGAGTCCGCAGCATCTGTATCAAGGTGCGGTTGAACCGCTCACACGCCCCATTCCCTTGTGGATGGTACGGAGTCGTGCGGGAACGTTCGATACCATAGAGCTGATACAGCTCCCTCATCAAAGCACCCTGGAAACATGCCCCCTGATCTGAATGAATTCTCCGCGGACACCCAAACACTTGTATAAAGTGTTTACAGACTGCCTCAGCAGCCGATTCAGCCGTCTGATCTCTGGTGGGCACGGCCACTGCATATTTTGTAAAGTGGTCCGTCATGACCAAACAGTAGGGGCGTCCTGAGGTAGAGTACCCGATCTGTACATAATCAATCAATAAGATTTCCAGGGGGGCGGAAGTCCGGATAGTTTGCACAGGGGCCCGTTGCTCGGGGCTTTTACTCAGCCCGCAGGACCGACATTTCAGACATGCCTCGGTCACCATTTCTCCCAAATCCGGGCAATATACGAAGCGCTGGAGCCATTGGTACGTCTTCGCGCTCCCGAAATGAGCCCCCCTCTCATGGGCTTCTTGAGCGGCAGCTGGTCCCAGTGACATAGGGATGACAACCTGTTGCCGGTGCTGCAGCTCTGACTGTACGTATATGGTCCGGCACAGGAGCCCCTGGTTAATACTCAGCTTATCCCATTGTCTCAGCAACTTCTGACCTTCCTGCGTCAGACTGGCCCGCTCGTCCGGGCGAGGCCAAACCTTAGTTCGGACCCACTCTCTCACTTTCCATAGGTCCGAGCAGCTACTTTGGACTCGTTCCCAATCTCCCAATGTCTTCCCCAACACCATCGGCATCCCTGAAGCCACCCCACTTGAATGTGTCAGATTCTGGAACGGTGGTACTCTGCCGAGGTGTGGAATTTCAGTGTCTTCTAAATCCTCTTCTCCCCTCTTGGTCGGCGACCCCACTGGAACTCGGGAGAGGGCATCAGCGTTGCCGTTCTCCCTCCCTGACCGGAACTGGATGCGGTATCGATACTTGGAAAGGCGGGCCATCCATCGCTGCTCAAGGGCGCCTAGCTTAGCGTTCTCCAAGTGCGCTAGCGGGTTATTGTCCGTCATCACAGTCACTTCTGCACCCGTCAGATACTCTGCAAACTTCTCAGTCATGGCCCAGACCAGCGCCAAAAGCTCCAACCTAAAGGAGCTATAGTTGTCAGGGTTGCGCTCCGACTTCCTTAACGACCTACTGCCATAGGCAATGACCCTCTCACGCCCGTCTTGAACTTGAGATAACACAGCTCCAAGACCATGTAAACTTCCATCCGTGTACAGCAAGAACGGGCTATCAAACTGTGCATAGGCCAGGATTGGGGCGCTGGTCAGAGTTCTTTTCAATGCCTCGAAGGCTTCTTGCTGTCGTAGCCCCCACTCAATGGGGCGATTCCTGGGCCCTCCAGTTGTGCCTCTCAGCAGCTCGTTTAGTGGACCGGCCAGATGAGAGAACTTGGGTATAAATCTCCTGTAATAACCGGCCAGGCCTAGAAACGCTTGTACTTCCCGTAGGGTTCTTGGCTGGGGCCACTTTTGCACGGCCACCACCTTGCTAGGGGCCGGTTGTACCCCTTCTGGAGTGACCACATGTCCCAGGAACTCTATGCGCTGTTGTAGCAGTTGACACTTTTTGGGCTTGATTTTCAGACCATGATCTTGTAGTCGTCCCAGGACCTGCCGCAGTTTTTTAAGATGATCTTCGAATGAAGTCCCAAACACCACAATGTCATCCAGATATATCAATACTGATTCAAAGTTTAGGTCACCCAGACAGTGCTCCATCAACCGCTGAAACGTCCCTGGAGCGTTGGTCAGTCCGAACGGCATCCTATTGAACTCATATAGTCCCATGGGCAAGATAAAGGCTGTCTTTGCCTTGTCTTTTTCAGCTACTGGCACTTGCCAATATCCACTAGCCAGGTCGAGCGTGGAAAAGTACTTAGCTCGACCCAAGGAGGATAGTGACTCTTCGATCCGTGGAAGAGGATAAGCATCCCGGATGGTTTGGGCATTCAATTTCCGATAATCTACACAGAACCGAAGACTTCCGTCTTTCTTTCGCACCAGGACCACAGGAGCAGCCCACGGGCTTTTACTTTCCTGTATCACCTGGTTTTCCAGCATGCTGGCCACTATATTTTTCACCTCTTGATACATCTTGGGTGGGATTTGCCTGTACCGTTCTCGAACTGGCGCAGCGTCGCGGGTAGGGATTTCATGCTCGATAGCGGTGGCACACCCGAAGTCTTCATCATGCCTTGAGAACGCTTCCTGGTACTCCCATAGCGTGTCTTCCAGAAGCTTTTGTTGCCCCGGGGTCAGAGAGCGGGGGTCCACTCCCATCAGAGACATGATCACTCGACCGTTCCACTCAGCTGTTGGGGCCTGTTCTTGCTGGACCTTCACCGCAAAGGTCCAAGCCGACCTCCCATCTGGCTGTAGCGTGAAGCTCCTCCGGTGAATGACACCGCCCTCGGGCACATGAACTTCAGCCAGCAGGGTATTCCCAGGAACGATCGACTCACTGTCCCAGACATTGAGGCAGCGTATAGGCACGCACCCATCTTTCACGGTGACGAGTGCTCGGGCTACCAGCGGGCAGTTCTGCATTTCTCCCCGTGGAGCAGGCTCGATCAGGACCTCCAGTCCATTCAGTGGCCGTCCAGCTCCCACTGGAAGCATCAAAATTTTCTCCTGGCGTGGTGGAATCTTCACTGGAGTTCTCAGCGGTACTCTCACATGCCCAATAGGACACCCTGACATGAGGCTCTTCTGTAAACTGCAGCTCCTCACCATCTGCTGTAGGACCTTTTGAGTTGGCCGGTGCGTGGTGGTCCGCTGCCAGTATCTAGGCCCTTCCTTGGCATAGAGGTGATGATCGAGGTCTCTCAGCACGTTCATGCCCAGCGTTACATCGAGTCCCTTTCGGGACGGATGATCTACCAGCACGATCCCCTTTTTGCCAATGTCCTGCCCAAACAGCCGGACTCGCATCCAGACGATCCCTTGTACATCCATTGCACCATTATTGGCAGCTGTCAACCGGATGACACTTCCATCTTCCGGTTCCATCATATGCCCGAAGTGTCTCTCGAAAAACTCCAACGGCATCAGGGTGCATTCCGATCCGGTATCCACTAGGCAGTGTACCTTTTGGCCCTCCAGCTCAGCTTCCATAATGGGACTGCTAGCATAGAGATCGCGTTCATTGCGTAGTGGGCTTAGCTCTGAGGGAACTGCCGCAGGATGCCCTGTTACTGCGGCAGTCGGAAGTTTAAAGCCAGCTCAGGTTCCGTCTGTTGGTGGCACTCTCGAGCGATATGGCCATACCGTCGGCAGCTCCAGCAAAGAGGTCCCCTTGATCCCCGCACCCCGGATGGGTCTGGATTAATGGATCCTCGCCCCCGGAACACTCTCTCTGGAGGTGGGCAGGACGATGGGGTCAATCCCGGGACCCTGGATGAGTCCGCCTTCATCTGGGACACTTCCAGGCGGAGTTCTCTCATTTCTGCTCGTAGGGCCTGGACCACATCCTTCAAGGACTCGGAGTCTTCAAGACCTCCCCGGGCCCCTGTCACTTGGGTGCTACTCACTGCCTGCACACTCACAGCCGTGGGCTCTTCTTCTCTCTCTACAGCAGCCCGGTAAACGTTATAAAATGTCAGGTCAGCATCTGCCCGGGTCATCTCTTGCAGTTTATCCTGTAAAAATCTATTGGATAGTCCTAGAATAAATTGGTCTCGTAGTAGCCGGTCCACTTCCTTGAAAGCTCCCATGGCCCCTGAATCCCGTCGTTGCACTTCATTCAACACTTCCTGTAGGGCGTTAGAGTATTGTATTAACGTTTCACCCTCTCGCTGGGACCGGTTGAAGAAGCTGCTGCGCAACTGTGCTACCCTGGTTCGCCCTCCCTGTGCCCCCTCCAGCAGGGAGAATATTTTCTCCAAAGTGTCTCTTTCTGACTCGGGCCGTACCATCACGGTTCGTCTAGCGTCGCCTTCCAGGGCCCCCAATGCTATCTCTGCACGCAGTGCAGGTATCAAATTACTCAATTTAACTATACTTTGTACCCTTTCGGTCCAGTCCTGCAACCCCATATTTTTACCGTTAAACTTTGGCAAGTGCTGCATTAGTGCTCCAGCCGATAAGTACCCTACTTGGGCTGGCGTGACAGGTACTGGGGCTAGGAATTCTTGTTGCGCAGGGGCACCCTGGGCCGCTGGCGCTAGGGGAATGTTTCCCGCCACGTCTCCGTCCATGACGATCGCTGTATCCTGCCGAATACGCCAAGTGTAAGCCGCCGACCGGGGTGGGCTTTCCAAAATACAGCGAAGTCCTGAACAAAAGACGCGACTCAAAACCAATCCGTAGCAAGGAGATTTTACTTAATTTAGCAGAACCCTTAACCAACCCGAACTCCCCCAGAAAGTTACATACACTCAGCGGGGAAGCTGAGACTCTTGTGCCATGCAGCGCTGTGCTCTATAATGTGCGCCTTCAATATCCTCCAAGCTTTTGCCTAGCCGCAGGCCGTCTCTAACCAGCCGCTATTACCTTCTATCACCCTGGAAGTAGGAACAATCAGTGAGGATGCTAGGGAAGCACCGGCGGCACAGCACAAGAGCTTACAATCTTATCAACACACCCGTATTCCCCCTTACACAACACCACTCAACAGATATAACAATATATATAGCTCACAAGTCAAGGCAAAGTACAGTTGCGTAACGTGTGACTTGTAGATATCCTTAGACAGCTCTACGAGTATAGAGTTCTCTGTGTGTTAGGACTATGTCGGACAGCTCAGTCCCCAGCAGTGCGGCCGGCGGCCATCAGTATGCCTAACTAAACTAGCTATCTGCCGGCCTTGTTATTAGTCTCAGTCAGATTGGCGGTGCGTGCACGGTTACACCAGAGGCCTTAGTTCTCTGGCTGACCCGGGTCTGGTGGGTACCTTTAGACTTTGTCCGGAACGAAGGAATAGGATTTCATCCAAGAACCATATGAACTCACTGACGCCGCTACTTCTGAGCCCGGTCTGTAATGACCATCTTCTCCGTTAAGATGGTAGTCTGACAAACTCTGGAACAGTCTCTAATGCAGCTCCCCTCACGGTAGCTCCGGTCCTCGTTGGGGTCCTTTTTTCGGTGGATCGCAGTGTCTGTCTCGCTAGCTGCAGTCCTCACCAGCTCATCTCATCCCGCTCACACGCATCTAACCGCTTTTCTCTCCTGCTCTCTATGGTCATGATGCACTTCATTTTTCTCTGTCCCAGTCCAGAGCACAGTGACCTCTTGTGGTCAAAAAACAAAATGACAGTTACAACAGAAACGGACATTCCCAGCAGGAGGACTGTTTCACCATCTTACACTTGGATTAGTCAGTACTTATACTCTGATCAGTACTTGGATTAGTCAGTACTTATACTCTACGCGTTTCACCATTAATTTGTTGGATCATCAGGAGATACAGTACTTGAGTTGTAGATTCAAAGGTAGAGGGAATAAGATATCCCCGAGAGAACATCAATCTGATTAGGAGAAGCTGTATGTAAGGTAAATTGGAGTACAGCAGAACTTGTGTAATGATCGGGATAGATGTCCCTATTATAAAAGAGTTCTATACTCTCAATTGATATGGAGAGGGCACTGCTCTAAAATAGCTATGTGCTAGAAAGATGGTATGATGCTTGTCATGCACAAGTAAGATGCTTAAAGTGGTTAGCGTATCAGAGTTAGAATTCAGGTCATCGATATGGAGGTAAGGGTGCATTCACACGACCGTATATCGGCTCGGTTTATACGCCGAGCCGATATACGTTGTCCTCGTGTGCAGAGGGGGGAGGATGGAAGAGCCAGGGCCAGGAACTGTGCTCCCGCCCCCTCTCTGCCTCCTCTCCGCCCCTCTGCACTATTTGCAATGGGGAGAGGCGGGACGGGGGCGTGGCTAATGCCCGGACCTTAGCCCCGCCCCCGTCCTGCCTCCTCTCATTGCAAATAGTGCAGAGGGGCAGAGAGGGGACGGGAGCTCAGTTCCTGGCCCTGGCTCTTCCATCCTCCCCCCCCTCTGCACACGAGGACAACGTATATCGGCTCGGCGTATAAACCGAGCCGATATACGTTCGTGTGAATGCACCCTCAGACATAAATTCGTGTCCAGATCTCCTGACCCAATTAACTGCACCAAAGCAAATAGAATTAGCTATAGTGCTAGATTCCAACCCAAAGTGCTCACATCAAGGTCATTGGTATAGAGGTAAGACATCAATATGAGTCTAACTCTCCTGACCTAATTTTAGAGGCACTTTTGGACGCTGTGCATGATCTTAAAGCAGACAAGCTATAGAGCTAGTTTCTAACCCTAGTGCTTCGATTTAGGGCAAGCAACCCCCCAGATATAGGGCTCAAGAGAGAGCAAAGAAAAAAGTGTGACCCATCGCCTTGATGTAGGCTAGGGAATGAAAAATGCCCCATTTAGAGCTGCTTATATATCCATGGACATGCCTCCAAGGGGGCCGGCTTAATCAATACGGCCAATCATGGCACTACAGTCCATAAACAGAGGCTACCTGCGGCTAAGAAGCGGAGACGGTCAGGTGTACTAGTCCCTATTAAGAGAGCTGCACATGAACGGCCCGAGACTGTATTCTGATCCAGGGGTGCAGGCGTGTAGCTTTTAGATCCGTCCACCGATCGCTTATACGGAAGGACAAAGCGGCGGTGTGTGTCTGAGACGCATGCCGTTACCATAGTAACAGAGTACGGAGCTGACGTCAACGCGTAGCTGACGTCACTGCGCACATAGTGCGCACGTACGTACTCTTCCGTGGAGATACACCCACTGCTTGATGCCGTTGTCTACATTACGGCATCCAGAAGAGCACGCCCACGCATAAATAAACATGTCATGGGAGTGTCAAGGACTGATGACAAACCGGGGGGCGGGCAGAAGGGGCTGGGCAACTGTCGGGCCGAACGGGCAGTTGCATCATAGCGGAGGAGAGGTGCCAGGTGACTGGGGTCACACCGGAGGCGTGACTGATAGTCAGCTAAACAAAATACTGGAGTATAGGACTCCTGTTTAGAACAACATAGAGGACTGATGTATCCCTTTTATAGACATAATATGTGTGTTGATGAAATATGGCGGTATCTATATGGATTATAGCCGATAATGCTCTGCAACGATACAGTTTATGATGATATAATTAACGTTGGGGCTTTAAATAAGAGTGTAGTGGCCAAAAAATGTTTGGGGGAAGTCTATAGGATAAGAGAATTTTTTGGAAGAGGAGAAATAATTCATAATGGAAGAGGCAAAAACTGTAGTAATCACGGAAGACCCCTAAAGGAAACAATTGAACAACAATTGTTCGTTTAGGCCAGCCGGTTGGATCGTATCACACCGATAGATCCATCCTGCTTCTTTTTGCAGAAGCAAGGAATCCACGTCACCCCTCCTTCCATCAGATTTTATAACTTCCATTCCCTGGAATTTCAGGCAGCTCGCGTCGCCTTTGTGTGATTGTAGGACATGGGTTGATACTGAAGTGGCTTCTTTCCTCTCAATGTTGCCTATATGCGCTAGTATCCTGCGGCGGAATTGTTGCCTAGTTTTCCCTATATATTGTTTCCCGCACATACAGGTAATGAGATAGACAAAATTGGTGGAGAGACAATTTATGAAGTCTCTTATGGCGTACTCTTTCCCTGTTGTGGTAGATCCAAAGGTGTTCCCTTTTTTAATAAATTTGCACGCCAAGCAGTTAGTACATGTGAAGGTACCCGTAGGGATGGAGCGGGAAAGCCAGTCGAGTTTTGAAAAATTGTATTAAATCGGCGAAAAGTATCTGATTGGTGTGGGACAACAACTGGGAACCCTCTGATCACAAAAGAGGTCCCGAGTGTCCCCATATGAATGTAGATCATAAGAGTGGCAGTGCAGATACATGACCACTGCTCCAATCATACAGTGATTTGGGACCCCTGATCTTGTGATCAGTGGGGGTCCCACCAATCAGACACTTATCGCCTTTCCTGTGAATAGTTGAATCTACCAATCATTGAATGGTAGAGTTGGAAGGGACCTCCAGGGTCATCTGGTCCAACACCCCTGCTCAGTGCAGGATTTACTAAATCATCCCACACAGATATTTGTCCAGCCTTTGTTTGAACACTTACATTGAAGGAGAACTCGCCCCCTCCCGTGGTAACCTGTTCCACTCATTGATCACCCTCACTGTCAGAAAGTTTTTTTTTTTCCTAATATCCAATTTGTGTCTCCTCCATTTCAGTTTCATCCCATTGCTTCTAGTCTTTCCTTGTGCAAATGAGAATAGGGCTGATCCGTCTGCACTGTTACAGCCCTTCAGATATTTGTAGACAGCTACCGTGTTTCCCCGGAAATAGGACTTTCCATGAAAATAAGACCTAGCTAACCTGCATTAAAAAAAAAAATCTGTACGCACCTGATCCGCGGCGTCCCGATGGTCTCTGGCGGTGCTGCGGCAAACTGCAGTGTCCTCTTACTGTCTGCCATCTCAGCTTCTTTCTGGTGACGGGGCTTTGAATACCCCGCCTCCAGCAAAGCGAGTGCTGTGATTGGCAAATCGAGCGCCAATCACAGAGATCGCATTGCTGGAGGCGGGGTATTCAAAGCCCCGTTACCAGAAAGAAGCTGAGATGGCAGAAGTGGGAGGATACTGCAGTTTGCCGCAGCGCTGCCGGCGACTATCGCGAGGCATTGGGACGCCGCGGATCCTAAGGCCCCACCCCCTGAAATAAGACACTGCCTCTTCTGGGCAAAGATTAATATAAGACCGTGTCTTATTTTTGAGGAAACACAGTATGAAGTCTCCTCTCAGACTTCTTTTTTGCAAGCTAAACATTCTTAGATCCTTTGACCGTTCCTCATAAAACATGATTTGCAGACCGCTCACCATATCGGTAACACCTCTCTGAAATTACTCAGAAGTAGGGTGCCCAGAACTGGACACAGTATTCCAGATGAGGTCTGACCAAGGAAGAGTAGAGGGGGATAATTACCTCACATGATCTAGACTCTGTGCTTCTCTTAATACATCCCAGAATTGAGTTTGCCTTTTTGGCTGCTGCATCACATTGTTGACTCATGTTCAGTCTAGGATCTATTAGTATACCCAAGTCTTTTTCACATGTGCTGCTGCTTAGCTCAATTCCTCCTATTCTGTATGTGCTTTTTTCATTTTTCTTGCCTAGATGTAGGACTTTGCATTTCTCCTTGTTAAATACCATTCTGTTAATCGCTGCCCACTGTTTATCCTTTTCTAGATCTTTTTGAATACTCTGTCTTTCTTCCCTAGTGTTAGCTATCCCTCCTAGCTTTCTGTCTTCGGCAAATTTGATCGGTTTCCCAGCAATTCCCTCCTTCAGATCATTTATGAAAATATTGAACGATACTGGGCCTATGACAGAGCCTTGTGGTACCCGACTTGATACATTCTTCCACAAGGATATGGAGCAATTTATGACCACTCTTTGAGTACAATCAGCCAGTTGTGAATCCACCTAACAGTTGCCTTGTCAATCCCATATTTGGTCATTTTTTTCAATAAGTATAGTATGAGATACTTTGTTAAATGCTTTACTAAAGTCAAGATATACTATATCTATAGCATTTCCCTGATCAACTCATGACTTGTTTGTTACAAAACCATGCTGGCTCTGGTTAATTACTCAATTTTTATCCAAATACTTGCATACATGCTGTTTAACCCCTTAAGCACATGGCCTATTTTGGGCTTAAGGCTTAAGGACCAAGCCTTATTTTTCAAATCTGACATCTGTCACTTTGTGGTAATAACTTTTGAATCCTTTTATTATCGATGTGATTCTGAGGTTGTTTTTTCGTGACATATTGTACTTTGTTAGTGTAAAAATTGCATCAACAAATTTTATCCTTATTAGGAAAAAAAATCCAAATTTACTGAAAATTTGGAAAAATTTACAACTTTCAGACTTTGAATTGTTCTCTTTGTAAGATAGAAAGTCAAACACCACAACATAGTTATTAATTAACATTTCCCATAGGCCTACTTTACACAGCAATAATTTTTTAATTGTTATTTTACTTTTTGCAGACTCCTCAAAGTATATAAATTTAGCAGTAATTGTTCACATTTACTAGCAAACTTCAAAATCTGAATTTTTTAAGGACCAGTACAGTTGTAACATGGATTTTAACAGTCTGTATATCAGAATCCCCCATGAATTGCCCCATTTTAAAATCTGCACCCTTCAAAGTATTCAAAATGGCATTTAGAAAGTTTATTAACCCTTTAGATGTTTTACAGGAATTAAAGGAAAGTGCATCAAAAATTAGAAGAGTTCCATTTTTCTACAGATTTTCAAAATAAAACCTTTTTTTCTATAAAACAGCAGGAGTTAGCAAAGAAACAAAACTTGGAATGTATTACCCAGATTCCGCAGTTTTTAGAAATGCCCCACATGTGGACATAACCTGTTGTATGGGCACATGACTGGACTCAGAAGGATAGGAGCGCTTCTTGGCTTTTTGAATGCAGATTTTGCTGGAATAATTTTCAGACCCCATGTAGTGTTTGCAGTGCCCCTGAGGTGCCAGTACATTTAAAGCCCCCAACAACTGACCCCATTTTGGAAACTACACCCCTCAGGGAATTTTTTAAGGGGTGTAGTGAGCGGTTTGAACCCACATGTATTTGAGGAATTTTTTTTAACAATTTGAGTTGAGAACGAAAAATTCAAATTTTTCCAATAATGTTCAGCTTTAGGCCCAGATTTTAATTTTTTACCAGGGGCAGAAGGAGAAAACGTAGTCCATAATGCGTTACCCAATTACTCTTGAGCACGGAAATGCCCCATATGTGGATGTAAACTGTTGTTTGGGCACATGGCAGGACTCAGAAGGAAAGGACCGCTTTTTTTGAATGCAGATTTTGCTGGAATAATTTTCAGACCCCATGTAGTGTTTGCAGTGCCCCTGAGGTACCAGTGCATTTGAAACCCCTAACAACTGACCCCATTTTGGAAACTAGACCTCTTAGGGAATTTATTAAGGGGTGTAATGAGCAGTTTAAACCCACAGGTGTTTGAGGAATTTTTTTAGCAATTTGAGTTGAGAACGGAAAATTCAAATCTTTCACATAATGTTTAGCTTTAGGCCTACATTTTTATTTTTTACCAGGGGCAGAAGGAGATAAAGTACCCCATGATGTGTTACCCAACAGGGAAATGCCCCATATATGGATGTAAACTGTTGTTAGAGCGCAGAGCTCAGAAGGGAAGGACTTGGCATGTAGTTTATGTACAAGCTGTGCGAAGTACATCAGGGTAAAATGTGATTGTTCTCAGTAAGAGAAACGACGTAGTCTTGTAGATATACCTTTTAATGGCTAACAAAAATACATGATGTAATAATAGCGAGCTTTCATACCAACGCAGGGGTACTTCTTCAGGCTAATGGATTGGATCTGAAGAGGCATGCATATTTATACACACTTATAACATACATACTTATGACAAGGCACAGATATGGATGTGATTGGTTCGCACTTAAAAGGAATTCTGCAACAGCAAACAAACTTTTTTTGTCTAGGCACTGATAGCGGAGTGAAAGTTTTATGGTCCCTAAATTACTGTTGGAGGGGGGAGGTCATCAGGCTTGACTTTCTACAAGAGATACACAAACATTTTTAGCTAAGCACTGATAAGGGAGTGAAAGTTTATGGTCCCTGAATTACTGTTAATGGGGGTCTTATCTGTGCAATCAAGTCTCACACTTCCCATTCACGCATAAATCCTGGGGAATAATTTAACCCAGTATTCAGCGTGTCACAGATAAGACCCCCATCAACAGTAATTCAAGGGACCATAAACTTTCACTCCCTTATCAGTGCTTAGCTAAAAATGTTTGTGTATCTCTTGTAGAAAGTCAAGCCTGATGACCTCCCCCCTCCAACAGTAATTTAGGGACCATAAAACTTTCACTTCGCTATCAGTGCCTAGACAAAAAAAGTTTGTTTGCTGTTGCAGAATTCCTTTTAAGTGCGAACCAATCACATCCATATCTGTGCCTTGTCATAAGTATGTATGTTATAAGTGTGTATAAATATGCATGCCTCTTCAGATCCAATCCATTAGCCTGAGGAAGTACCCCTGCGTTGGTACGAAAGCTCGCTATTATTACATCATGTATTTTTGTTAGCCATTAACAGGTATATCTACAAGACTACGTTGTTTCTCTTACTGAGAACAATCACATTTTGCTCTACTGGCTAACACGGTACCAGATCTTTGTTTTCATTGTACATCAGGGTAAAACGTCAGGGCAATAATAAAATTTAAATTTCAGGGACGTGTGGTAGATCTTAAAACTATTTTTTATACACAGGCAGGGTTGTGTGGGGCACGTTTCACAGTGGTTTACGGTGTCTTTTCTTATCCCCTGTTTATAGCAGACTCTGCACCTCTTTTAGGTCCTTCCCTTTGTCGCAGTGGAGGGAATTTCACTGGGAAAATGCTGCCCCAGTACAATCCTTATGGCCTCGCTTCCAGAAGTACTGGGCCTCTCCCCCACCTCCTGGTCCCCAAATATTAGGTCCTTGATTACGTCGTCCTGAAATTCAAGGAATGTCCCCCTATGGCCTGCACCTCGGAACAGCACGTAGGCATTATACAGTGCCGTCTGTACGAGGTGCACGGCCAGTTATTTGTACCACACCCGTGTTTTCCGCATGGCTTTATACGGCTCCAGTACCTGGTCTGATAGATCTAAACCTCCCACGTACTTATTATAGTCGAGGACGCAGTCTGGTTTAGGGGTCTCTGCTACCTCGTACTGGGCAGGGGGTACTGCTGTGGCCGTGTATTGTCGTCAACATAAGGACATCCCTCTTGTCCTTTTATTTGACGCACAATACATTGTCGCTGCATTGGGCCCGGCTCTCACCCCTTCTGGGCAGTTGCCCAAGCAGCGTCTCAGGGAGGCTTTTTTGATTTTTCCGAACAGTGCCACATGCCACTGTTCCTCTGGAAGCGAGGCACTGAAACAGGGGGACACTGGTCTAACCCTGGTCTAATAGTGGGTGAACCAGTTTCCACACTATTTTTCCTGTTACTCCCAGCACGGGGGGTGCATTCTGGGGGCTCAATTTTAGTGTCCTTCCCCTCATAAATTCGGAACTTGTGGGTGTACCCCGATGCACTTTCGCACAACTTGTACAATTTCACGCCATACCGTGCCCGCTTACTGGGCAGGTACTGGCGGAATTTTAGACTCCCCTTGAAGTGTACCAGGGACTTATCTACAGCTATATTTTATACAACCGATCGTAATTGGGGTGATCGCTGGGGGGGCACTGCTGGTTGTCATTATAGTGCAGGAATTTTAAAATGCTTTCAAAGCGCGTCCTCGACATCGCCATGCGGAACATTGGGTTATGGTACAAAATATCGGTACTCCAGTTAGCCCTGATCATTGGCTTCTTTATTAGCCCCATAGTTAATATAAGCCCCCCCCAAATTTTTTTTTCTCTAGTGCATCCACTGGAGTCCATCTATCGGGCTTGGCATAGCTGGAATTGGGATTTTCTTCTATAAAATTCTGGGCATACAAATTAGTCTGGGTAACAATGTGGGTAATAAACTCTTCTGAAAGGATCTGTGGTCTAAAATCTTCAGGGGTACTCCAGTGAGCATCAGATACATTGGGGTCAGTGGCAGTCCTTGGATGCCTTCTCGGGGGTGCAGGGAGCTCAGGCTCGCTTCATGAGGAGGAGAAGGAGGAGGAGGAGGAGGAAAATGCCAGAAAAGTGAGGTCATCACCACTATCTGAGTCTGAGACTGATGCAATGATTGCATACGCTTCCTCTGCAATGAACCTCCTGCAGGCCATAGTAATATAGAATTGGGCACACGGGGGAAAAGTTTTATTGGATAGGACACTGCGGGATGGGGTGACCGCGGGACGGGGTCAGAAAGACAGCGGAAACGTATGTGGTGTATTTCACACTGAACAATATGGCACTGAGCACACGCTGTTGTTTTTTTTGTTTTTTTTTACACTGACAGACTAAACGCTACACGGACTAACTACACGCTACACACTAGACGGACTAACTACACGCTACACTGACTGATGACGGGTGACGGGATAAGTAACAAAATGGGAACAAACTGAACTTTATTTTTTTACACCAAGGGATACACTGACACTACACGCTGCGCTACACTACACTGCTGATCGCACACTACAGGTCACTCAACACACTACACTTCTGATCCCTCACTCACTACACTTCTGATCACACACTACAGCACACTACAGGTCACAGCTACACTACACTTCTGATCACACACTCGCTACACTTCTGATCACGCGCTCGCCACACTTCTGATCACGCGCTCGCCACACTTCTGATCACGCGCTCGCCACACTTCTGATCACGCGCTCGCCACACTTCTGATCACGCGCTCGCCACACTTCTGATCACGCCGCTCGCCACACTTCTGATCACGCCGCTCGCCACACTTCTGATCACGCCGCTCGCCACACTTCTGATCACGCCGCTCGCCACACTTCTGATCACGCCGCTCGCCACACTTCTGATCACGCCGCTCGCCACACTTCTGATCACGCCGCTCGCCACACTTCTGATCACGCCGCTCGCCACACTTCTGATCACGCCGCTCGCCACACTTCTGATCACGCCGCTCGCCACACTTCTGATCACGCCGCTCGCCAAACTGCTGATCACGCCGCTCGCCACACTGCTGATCACGCCGCTCGCCACACTGCTGATCACGCCGCTCGCCACACTTCTGATCACTGGGTTAATATCATTTACTATTTTCATCTTGTAAGCATCCAATAGCATCTTTAAATTTTCTTTTGCTTTTGACATACCTCCAAAATTCTTATTTATTGCTTTTGGCTTCTGTTGCAAGCCTCAATTCATTATTAGCTTTAGCTTTTCTGACACTCGTCCTACAGTTTCTGCAGACCGCATTATATTCTTCTTTGGGTATCCCACCCCCACCTCCTCATCTCTTTCCATTTGAAAATGGAAACCTCAAATCAAACATATTTTTCTTTGTTTTTAACACGTGTGCAATTTCTGTGTTCATCCATCCTGGTCTCCTTAAATACTTTCCATTCTTCCTTCTTTTAGGGATTGTTAATGATATATGGGATAAGGTGTTTTCATGGGACAGGCCCTGGTTTGTCACACAGCTTTCATTGTGGCACCGCTTTTTCAGACCCCTGAATGACATCTGAGTCCTGTGGCGATGCATCTCGCTCCCATATTGTTGCATCATGTTTGCTACATGGACACTAAGAAAGTTGGGTGATAATTCTGGTCATAGCAGACATGTTGGCCATCACCAGGGTTACCCAGGAGCAATTATTATAGGGATACTGTGATATTCCGGCCTCTGACTTCTAGAGCATTTTCAGTCTGAAGAATGCGGCTCCTGCCTCTGGGACCCGGACCGGTTAGAGATCTCGCCCTCAGCACGGGCGAGATCTCGGGATTACAGTTGTAGATGAACAGGCTGTCTTGTGTTGTGTCCGTATTTCCAGCCGCTGCATGCAGAGATGTATTCTTATCTCATTAAGATAGAAAAAACCCTTTAATTACGTTGCTGTAGGTTTTATTTGCTTACATGTAAGAAATACACTGCGTGTCCCCTCTTTACGTTTTCTCTTTTGTGTCCCATGTTCACAGAAGATGCAGATCAGAACGTGGATGAGAAAGCAGCTCTGCTGGCTAGCACTAAATCGCCCATCTCCTTCCTGAGTAAACTTGGACAGACCATCTCTCGGAAACGCACCCCCAAGGTAGGCACCACCAAGGCCGGGAGCAACAGAATGTCATAAAGGGGAAACGCTTCTTAAAATCATCCTCTGACTCGCTGCAGTTCCAGAAGATTTCATTATTGGTGGCTGTGAAACCAAGCCGCTGCCAGTGCCGAAAATTTTTATTCATTTATTTTTCTTCCTAATTAACTTTTCGTATTCCACCTGTTTCCCTTTCAAAAAGGAGAAGAAAGAAAAAGACGTGGATAACTCAGGCAAGAGACGGAAGACCAGCCAGTCAGAGGATGTAAGTGTCATTCTCGCATTCTCCCATCTTATATCCTATTGTTTGCTGTGAATTTTTCACTACATAATCTACACAGAGCAGAAAGTTTGCTACATTTGCATTTCTTTACATGGGGCGACCTACTGGGTGCAGATGCCGAAAGTTGTCCCATCGATTATCGTTCCTGTGCTTTTACTCAGCAAAGAGCATCACTGATTGAACAGAGCCAGAGCGAGTCAGAAATTGTGCCACCCGCCAGCCTCCATTCACAGTAAATAAGCAGTCGTTTGTAAGCGAACAAATTCTCGTTCGTGGACGAGTTGAGGTGTGCGTTTACACCAAACGATTTATCGGCCTGTGTAAAAACACCGTAATAGATAGAACCTGTATATGAAATCAACATGCTGTACAGATGGAAGAAAGTAATGGTCCATTTACACGGGACGAGCTGTAGGACAAATGATGCCCGACATAGGAGCGAGTATCGCTGACATTACTCAAAGCGCTGCTGGCATGGAGGGGGGCAGGAAGTGCTCTCCCCTCACCTGCCTCCATTCATGTTAAGCAGACAGTCATTAAGAAGTTTTTAGTTGCTATTGATTGTGCATGTAAGGGGCTAAGCTGCCAGGATGTGAGGCTTCCTAGCTGTTAGAGCAGGAGCCTGGCTGTCAGTAATCAACCAAGCCACCAACTTTTAAATGGATGTATGTGCAGGTTCAAAGTCCATTAGTGAGGTCAGTAAAAAGGCGTCATAAGGGGGTTTTTCCACTAAAGACATTTATCTCCTATCTACAAGACAGAATAAATGTCTGACTGGTGGGACCCTCACTGCATCCAAAATTACCTGTGTAAATGGAGGAGCAGTGTGTATGTATGACCGCTGCTCCATTCGTTTCTGTGGGACAGGTAGAGATCAATGCAATTAGTAATCTCCCTGCAATGCACAGAAGTGAATGGAGCGATGTTAACTACCACTCAGTTCACAGGGGCATTGGGGGCGCAGTACTTGGGATCACTGGGGTCCCAACGGTCGGACACTTAGCGATCAGTCATTTGACCCCCATCTGGTGTATAGAGAATAAATGGTATAAAACCCCTATAATCCTGTCACTTGTAGGAAGAAGGCCCCCGATCTCTGCGGGAGGAGAGACCCTCATCGGTCAGCGCCTTGACTGACAGGCGGATTGATGCTGCTGTTGGAAACCAAAACAAGGTGAAATCAATGGTAACACAGCTGCTGGCCAAATTTGAGGAGAACGCGCCCGCCCCTAACGCGGGACTGCGGAAACAGGTAGGATGCTGTCCAGGGGTTCATCATACATCACTGGATATACACAGTCAGGTGTGACAATGTGTCAGTGCAGCAGATATAGATTTATTGCACTTCTAGGTTTGTTTTTTTTTGCCTTTTGGCCCTTTTACACGCAACGATTATTGCTCAAAATTCGCTCAGCCCATCTTTTGAGCGATAATCATTGTGTACCCATCGTTCACTTACCGTCCATTGCCGAGTTCAGGCTTAAAATCCATCCGGGATTGATAAGATAGACTGCACGCTGAGTTTTCCGCGGGCAACACTGATAACATGCTTTCAGCAGCTGTCCCGCTGGAGAACAATATAGATGTCTCTAGAGAACAGACCACCTGCTGTTCTCTAAATGCATACAAATAAAGCTAGTTAGCTTCTAATGCTCTGATTAGACTGTCAGTTTCAAACAAATTTTGAGCGATCATCTGCATGTTTAAATGGGGCTTTAGTGCAGAAGTGAAAAGTGGTATTATGATGTTAAGTGCAGTTTATGCCAAGTTCTTCATAACTAGGCTGCAGTGATCCAAAGTCTTAAAAGGAAAGCATCTGCTTTAACGAATTTTACACACTTCCATAACTACTCTGAATAGCCACTTCATGAGACCCCCATCTAGTGGCGTGTTGGACCTTCTTTGGTCTTCAGAACTGCAACAATCTATCGTAAAATAGTAACATAGTATGTTAAGCTGAATGCAGATAATGTCCAGCTAGTTCAACCTGTTTCAATCCTCTTGTCCCAGAGGAAAGATAAAAAAAAACCCAAGAGGCAGAAGCCAATTAGCTTCCCGACTCCATAATGACAGTCAAAATTATCCCTGGATCAACTTTTGATAGTTCCTAACTGAATGTAAGACCCAGATTAACAACTCACTGGCCACCTAATATCTATATCCTGTAATATCATAGTGCTCTAGAAAGACCACCAGTCCCCTTTTAAAGTCCTCTATGGATTTTGCTATCAGCACGTCCTCAGGCAGAGAGTTCCACAGTCTCTCTGCTCATACGGTAAAGAACCCCCTTCTGTGTTGGTGATGAAACCTGCTTTCTTCTAGACGTAGAGGATGCCCTCCTGTTACCGTTGCAGTCCTGGGTTTAAACAGATCGTGGGAGAGATCCTTGTATTGTCCCCTAATGTATTTATACATAGTTATTTGATCGCCCCTTAGCTGTTTTTTTTCCAGGGTAAATAATCCCAGTTTTGTTACCTTCTTTGGGTATTTTAGTCCTCTCATTCCGTTTCTTTATTTATTCACCCTTCTTTGAACCCCCTCGAGCGCTGCAACATCTTTCCTGAGCATCTGGGTCCAGAACTGTACACAGTATTCCATGTGGGGCCTGACAAGTGCCTTTTATAGTGGAAGAATAATGTTCTCATCCCTCACCCCTATACCTCTTTTGATGCACCCCAAGACTTGATTAGCTTATTAGCTTTTGCAGCAGCTAACTGGCATTGGTTGCTCCAGTTAAGTCTACAGTCTACTAGTACTAGTACCCCCAGGTCTTTTTCCATATCCCTTTTCCCTAGTAGTACCTCATTTTATATATCAACCTATTATGCAGCACGGTGTCAAATGCTTTAGAGAAGTCCAGATATATGGGATCAATAGACTCTTCCAGGTCCAGCCTAGATTCCACTACATGGTAAAAATATTCTGCAGGATCACCGGCCACTACGGACAGGAAGCTTCTTGTGGTCACTGCACATTGCTCTGACATGCTGTGGCCAGCTGACAGGAAGGGGTCATCGATTCATGCTGCTCAGTATACTCTCCACACTGTTAAACGGAAAAAACTCAACATGGTCGGCAGTGAAATCCTGACCTTCAATCACGGATGACCAGGCCTCGTTGAAAGTCGCTCAGATCGCTGGATTTTCCCAAGTAGTGTGATCCATGGAGTACTTGTCATGTGATTATGACGCATTTTGTGGCCACGGGGGCGAATTTCCATATGAGGGGGGGGGGGGCGCCAATCATGAGTGTACCGGGGTGCTAATAAAGTGGCCATTCAGTGTAATTTATGATGATGTCTACACCAACCTCTGCACCACCATGTGGTCATATTGTGCAACTACTACTTTCCTTTTATTTTTATTTTTATTTTTTTTGTTTGCTTTTGCTCACATTTTTTCTTTTCTCCCCCTTTATGTTCTCTCATCCTATATCACCTTCTCATCTCCCTCCTGGATGCCCCTCAGAAACCCATCCTGCCCTATCAGCAGCGTTTACTAGAACAGGCTGCCCTCAGGCAGACTGAGCCTCTATGGAAACAGGTAACGAAGGTCAGGAGACGACACCCACCCCACTTGTATTTCCCATAGACAACTAAGGATTCCCAGATGTCAAGTGTTCCTGTAAGCAGGGCATGCTGGGATATTTGGTTTCATCACAGCTGCATTGACCTAAAATCTACTCGTGGTATTTAGTAGGCATGATGGGAGTTATAGTCCCATCATAGGTTGCCTAGAACGTGTTCTGTGGGTGGAGGGAGGGCGCTGTGAGTCGCACTTGGACCAGGTTGGAGTTTCATGTCAGCTGTATAGTAGTTTATAGTCCGCTAAGGATAAGGACAAGTGAATCGATTTGCTGTACTTTTAGCCCATCCGATTCTAAAGGGTTAATCTATTCACTTAACCCCTTGGTGACTGCTGATAACTTTAGTACGGTGCAGGTTTTACCTGCCACATGACATGTGGTCTAGGAAGAGCTGGTGCTTGACTGTCCATTGACAGCCTGGCTCCTGCTGAAATAGTTGGGGAGCTGTGAACCCCCTGTTCCCGACTGTTTAACCCCCTTCAATGCCGCAATCAATGGCCATTTTGGCAGGTGACAAGGGGGGTCTCCCCTTGTCCCCCCTCATCCTACCATGATAACCTAATAGCTGCCGGGGAACGCCGCGTAAAACGCGGCAGAAATCCAGCCGTGGGCATTAGCCCTTAGGGTGGAAAAATAAAAACAACAAAACTAAAATGTGGCTGCATAAATATACAAATATATATATACAAATGTATATACAAATATATTTTTGTTGAAGCACTCTTTGACAGCATTCAGTCTTTCTGGGTCGGTTTCTATCCGCTTGGCACATCTTGACTTGCAATCCTTGCCCACTCTTCCTTGAAGAAGCGCTCAAAATCTGTGACATTGTGAGGACATCTTGTGTAGCACCCTCTTCAGGTCAACCCCCAGATCTACAATGGGATTCAGGTGTGGACTCTGGCTGGGAGATCCCAAAACTGATCTTCTGGTGAAGCCATCCTTTTGGTGATTTTGGGGGTCTGCTTTGGGTCGTTGTCCTGCTAAAAGGGGAAATTCCTCTTTATCTTTTCAGCAGAGGCCCGAAGGTTTTAGGCAAAAATGGGCTGATATTTGGGACTGTTCATAATTCCCTTCCCCTTGACTACAGCCCCAGTTCCAGCAGAACAGCCCCACACATAATGCTGCCTGCCCCCCACCATCATCACTGCGGGTCGGGGGTTTTCTGGTGATGGCAGTGTTGGTTTTGCGTATGACATCCCTTCCGGAATTCTGGCCAACAAGTTGCCCCTCGGTTTCATCAGACAGAACACGTTCTCCACAGACTTCTGGCAGACAGAATGGAGGTTTTGGCAGAACATGGATTTTGCCCGGTTTTGCCAGGCTTGGATGATGATGTTTGTTAGATAAGGCTTCCGTCTTGCGCGCCCCCCACCCTTCCCCACTCCACAGACCAGACATATGAAGAGTTGGGGAGATTGTGTCACTTGACTACGCAAACAGTACTTGCCAGAAACTCCTGCAGCTCCTTTAATTTTGCTGACTGCCTCTTGTGATTTACTAATTCTGAACACAATCACATCCCCAAATATAAGAGGGTGTTCACACTTATGCAACCACATTATTTTAGTTTTTGTTATTTTTCCACCCTAAAAGATTTTAGTTTTGTTTTTCAATGAAATTCTACAGATAACAGGATAAATGGAGGGAAATCCAACACAAATGAATCCTTTCAGATTTAACACGACAAAAACCTGGCATTTTAACAGGGGGTGTAGACTTTTTATATACACTGTAAGTAATGCAGTGTACTGTGCTAGTGTTCGGGGAAAAAAACAAAACTCCTTTTTCCCACAAAAACGCTACTTAAACTAAATTAAAAAGAAAAAAAAACGTATTCGGTATTGTCATGTTTGGAACAATCCAAAAAATACCAATATTTAGTTATTTATCCCAAATGGTGAAGAACGTTAAAAATGATTTCAAGAGAGAAAACAAAATCAGAATTGTTGCTTTTCATCCGTCCGCCTTGCAAAAACCAGAATGAAAATTGATTTAAAAGTGATATGTACGCCAAAATGGTATCCATGAAAACTACCACTCTTACTGCAGAAAACAAGACCTCCCAGAACTCCGTTGCCGGCGGAAAAAAAGTCATTGGTCTTTAACTGCGGCAATGCAAGGTCATTGGTTTTTGTTCAAAAGTAATTAGAAATTAAAAGAAAAACTATATCTACATTTGGTATCAGTGTAATTGTATTGACCCGCAGAATAAAGTCTAACTATCGTTATCGCCACATCATAAATCGCTATAAACAAAAGCGATAAACAAAATTCTAGAATTGCAGTTTTTTTGCTGCCTCTACCGCCCAAAAATCAGCATGAAAAATGATCAAAAAGTCTTCTGTATCCCAAAAAGGTAAGAATGACTGCAGGTTTTCCTGCAAAAATAAATCCTTATACAGTTTAAAAGCAAAATGTTCTGGTCTCGTAAGGAGGCGACAGAGAAACTATTTTATTTTGTTATTAGTGTAAAAAAAAAGTTTTTAAGGAATTTTCCAGGACGGAAGAAAAACTTTTAGAGCTTTAACCCCTTAATGCCACAGGATGTAAGTTTATGTACTGGGCGCATGGAACTTCATGCAACAGAAGTGAACCTATGCCATCCCACAAGTGGGAGCCAGCTGTGACTGAGCACGCTCCCTCTGTGACGTCATCAGCCCATCGCTATGTTATAGGCGCACAGAACCCAGACAAAGCAGCAGGCCGTCACATTGTGCATCTGACTGCTCAGCAGCCATAAGAAGAATCACTGCTGAAGCCTGGAAGTGGCTGAACGATCTTGTGCACAGTGTACGGTATGTGACCGCCCGCTGCTTCCGGGTTATGGGCACTTGGGTTGCAGCGCTATATAGGGAGCCACCAGGGTAGGAGAGTGTCCTGCTTTCCCCCCACCCCCCACCCCCCCTAATTTCAGACAACTTTTAAGTCTGTAAAAATTTTTCTTCATCTCCCAGAATACTTTTATGCCACAAAAAATTATATAAACTTGGTATGGCCACAATTGTGCTTATCCGGGTAACAAACTTGTCGTGTTTTGTGTTTTCAGCACACAGTGAATGCCAGAAAAGCAAACTCAAAATACAATGTTGGAATTTTTATAATTTTTTTAATACCCCCTCCAAAAAAGGTTAATAACAGTTGTATAACACGTTATACGTAAACCAAAGTGGTGCCGTTAAAAAAATACAGCATGTCCTAAAAAAATGCCCTCATATACCTATGTTGACAAAAAAAAAAAAAATAGCAGCTCTTTCAACATAGTAATTAAAATAGGAAGAAAATGGCTGGGTCATTAACCCATTCCCGCTGCAGGACGTAAGTTTACGTCCTGGGAGCGGGGTACTTCCCGCAACAGGACGTAAACTTACGTCCTGGCAATGGCGCGGGATCACATGTGATCCCGCGCTATCCCGCAGCGGGAGCCAGCTGTCAGTCACAGACGGCGTCCCGCTGCAACAGCGGGGGGGCATCAGAGATGCGCCCCCCCCCCGCTGCAACAGTGGGGGGGGGCCCATCAGAGATGCGCCCCCCCCCGCTGCAACAGCGGGGGGGGGGCCATCAGAGATGCGCCCCCCCCCCGCTGCAACAGCAGGGGGGGGCATCAAAGATGCGCCCCCCCGCTGTTAACCCCTTCCCTGCCGCGATCTAAGATCACGGCAGGGAAAGAGTTCACAGAGGGTCACGAGAGCCCGGCCTGTCGCCATGGTAACAGGACGCCAGACACTGGCGTCCTGTGTTACCAGTGCCTGAGATCGCTGTATAAGCGATGAGGCATGGCAGAGCAGTAGCTCTGCCATGTCTTATGACAGCGATCATCAGGGCAGTGGTCAAAGTCCCCCAGGGGGACACAAATATTGTAAAAAAACAAAGATTAAAAAAATGTAAAAAAAAGAGTTAAAAAAAACATTTTTTATGCTTTTCCTCAGATTAGCATAAAAAAAGGTAAAAAAAATAAATAAAACCCCACATATTTGGTATTGTCGAGTCCGTAACGACACGTACAATAAGATGCACATGCTTTTGACTGTGCACGGAAAAAAACGCCAAAAAAACGCTAAAAAACTGAGGCAAAATGCTAATTTTTAGTATTTTGCCTCACTAAAAACGCAATAAAAGTGATTGAAAAAGCCATATGTACCCTGAAATGGTACCAGTAAAAACTACAGCTCGTCTCGCAAAAAATAAGCCCTCACAGAGCTCAGTACATCGAAAAATAAAAAAGTTACAGGACTTTGAATGCAGCGATTTAGGAAAAGAAAAAAGATTTCTAAAAAAAGGGTTTTTATTGCAGAAAAGTGGAAAAACCTAAAAAAAGTAAGAATTTTGGTATCGTTGTAACCGTACCCGTCCAAAGATAAAATGGAATGTCTCATTTATGCTGCCTGATTAACGCTGTAAAAAACAATATAAAAAAATCTATGGCAGAATTGATGCGTTTTCTCTCCCTGCTATCATAAAAAAAAAAAAAAGTTTTACAATATAGTTAATGTATCCAAAAAATCCGCCAAAAATTGTTGTGTCCTTAAAGGGGTTGTCTCACGAAAGCCTCCTGACTGTCTGGAATCGGCACACGTGACGGGGCGGAGCTACGCGATGACGCGTAGAAGGGGGCGGAGCCAGAACGCCGCTCGTGCCAGACCGAGCCGAAGGCAGAAGACCCTTCTGCGCAAGCGCGTCTAATCGGGCAATTAGACGCTGAAGTTAGACGGAGCCATGGAGACGGGGACGCCAGTGCAGGGAAGGTAAGTGAATAACTTCTGTATGGCTCATATTTAATGCACGATGTATATTACAAAGTGCATTAATATGGCCATACAGAAGTGCTTAACCCCACTTGCTTTCGCGAGACAACCCCTTTAAGCCCAAAATAGGGCATGTCATGAAGGGGTTAAGGCACAAAATAGGCCAGTCACTGAGGGGTTAATTTGACCAATGTGAGTCATAAATGAGGCCTACACGTGTGATAATTCTAGGGAAGGAACCTTTCCCTCCTCCGTAGTTAATGAGGTCTTAAAATGGTAGTTCTCAAAGAATTGCACCCTCCTAAAGCTTTACCGTAGCTGAGAATGCTGTGTCCCTACCCACAATGGCCGCCTTCTATTACATTCTCCTACTTGTTCTTCCATCCTTTCTCGTTCCATAAAGCCCAGGACTAATGACCTGCCCCGGACCTGCCCTAAAAAGGTCATCCGGCTGTATACGGGGTTGTGGCCTCGCTCGTACCTGCAGGTGACTCCGGCATTGTGGGGTTCACTGCTTCTGCCTGGCATATGGGGGCGAAGACCCGCTTCACATGCGAAACCGCCACACGTCCGACACCATACAGTTGCATTTGAATGCTATGTTGGCACGACTTGCAAAGGTTGCTCTGCAGTAAAAGTGATTAGGGAGCCACTTTTACCATTCACTTCTGTTGCCAGGGAACTTAAATTGCACATTTGAATCTAACCCTCCTGACTTGTACTCCATTCAAATCCAGAGCTGCACTCACAATTCTGCTCATTTGTCCTTTACCACTTCTAATGCGTACAGTGACACCTACTGTACTGCATTGTGGTTAGTGCAATGTTTTCAGTGCTGCGCTACAGTACAGCGCCAGGTGCAAGCGCTATATAGTGCAGCACGGCAGAACATGCTCTTTCGTTGAACTAATAGGGAGGAACTGTGAATGCAGCAATTTTAATGTGACTTGAAATTAAAAGGTTGTCCGTAAGCAGAGCTTGACTGTTTGGAGATGAAGATGTACAGGACGTGTTCTGCCGGCTGGTGTGAACAGCTTTGTCTGGGATCACAGAAGTCTTATGGGGGGGTTGCGCTTTGGCTTGGATGTTGGTTTGGGGGGGGGGGGGGGGGGGGAGTCTTGTTTTTGGGACTGACTTGTGCTCGCCTGCCTTCATGGACTGTTTTAACCATCTCTTTACCATGCTGGCCTGTCTGCCTGCTGCCTCATACGTGCTTGGTGTTTTACGTGCATTCATCACAAGTCACTCCAATATGGCGGTCGTCTTTTATTCACTGAGCACTGTGTGCACTCGCAGCTTCTCTGCACTTTGGTACTTGGCGCACACTGTTGTTGCGCTCTCTATTCATCACAGTTGTTCTTATATATTTAGATTGTGTTTTTTTTTTTTCTTTCCTATTGATGTCTTTCTGTCCCGTCCACAGAGCCGCCCGGCGCCATCCAGTGACCGCGGCGAGAGGTGCCCCAGCCCAGAGAGGGTAACAGCAAGGGTTTGACTTGTCTACTTTCCAGTGATCTCACCTTAAAAAAATGGCGATACCTTGCTCACAGGATAAATCCTGCGCCTGCGTTTAGTAATGGTAGTAACAGATATATACTGTAGAACATAGAAACTAAGGAGGCAGAGCCGCGAGGTATGCAGCGCCTCTTACCTCAGCCTCATCATAAGCTCTTATTGAACCATCAGGCATTCCTCCCGCCCCAGGATGTAGATGTACATCCTAGCTGGGTTCCTGCAAATAGATGTAAACTTGCTTCCTGTGGACGGTGTGAGCTGAGAAGCTCAGCCGACAGAGACTGACAGTCGGATTCCTGCTGCAGCGGCATGGATTGGTGAAAACTCCATTCCCCACTGATAGCCCCTTACATCTTGCGATCAGTGTTGATCACTGCATGTAAAAGCTCCCAAAGGGAGGTTTGCAAACTGCGCACTTACTACTAGGAGGAGTGGAGTTCATGGGCAGTGTATAAATCTGTATGTAGGGAGCTCCCTCTAGTGGTGGCTGTATAAATCTGTATGTAGGGAGCTCTGCCTAGTGGTGGCTGTATAAATCTGGATGCAGTAAGCTTCCTCATAGTGGGGGCTGTATAAATCTGTATGTACCATAGTAGGGGCAGTATAAAGCTATATGTAGTGAGTTCCTTCATACTGGGGGCTGTATAAATCTGTTTGCAGAAAGCGCTCTCCTAGTGGGGGCTGTATAAATCTGTATATAGTGATCACCCTCCTAGGGGGAGCTGCATAAATCTGTATGTAGTGAGCTCCCTCCTAGTAGGGGCTGCATAAATCTGTATGTAGTGAGCTCCCTCCTAGTGGTGGCTGTATAAATCTGTATTTACAATAGTGAGGTCTGTATAAATCTGTATGCAGTGAGCTCCCTCCTAATGGGAGCTGTGTAAATCTGTATTTAGTGAGCTTCCTCCTAGTAGGGGCTGCATAAATCTGTATGTAGTGAGCTACCTCCTAGTGGTGGATGTATAAAGCTGTATGTAGAGAGCTCCCTCTAGTGGGGGCTGTATACATTTTTGTATGCAGTGAGCTCCCTTCTATTGGTGGTTGTAGAAATCTATATGTACAATAGTGGGGTCTGTATAAATCTATGCAGTAAGCTCCCTCCTAGTGGGAGCTGTGTAAATCTGTATTTAGTGGGCTTCCTCCTAGTGGGAGCTGTATACGTCTGTATGCAGTGAGCTCCCCCTAGTGGTGGCTGTATAAATCAGTATGCAGTAAGTTCCCTCCTAGTGGGGTTGTATAAATCTGTATGTACCATAGTAGGGGTTGTATAAAGCTATATGTAGTGAGCTCCTTCATAGTGGGGGCTGTATAAATCTGTATGCAGTAAGCACTCTCCCAGTGGGGGCTGTATAAATCTGTATGTAGTGATCACCCACCTAGTAGAAGCTGCATAAATCTGTATGTAGTGAGCTCCCTCCTAGTTAGGGGCTGCATAAATCTGTATGTAGTGAGCTCCCTCCTAGTAGAGGCTGCATAAATCTGTATGTAGTGAGCTCCCTCTAGTGGTGGGCTGTATAAATCTGTATGTAGTAAGCTCCCTCCTAATGGTGGCTGTATTTCTTTATATAGTGAACTCCATCCTAGTTGTAGTTGTGAGCTCCACCTAGTTGGAGCTCTATAAATCTGTGTGTAGTGAGCTCCTCCTTAGTAGGGGGTTGAATAAATCTGTATGTAGTGAGCTCCTCCTTAGTAGGGGGTTGAATAAATCTGTATGTAGTGAGCTCTCTCTAGTGGTGGTTGTATAAAGCTGTATGTAGTGAGCTCCCTCTAGTGGGGGCTGTATAAATTTGTATGCAATGAGCTCCCTCCTAGTGGGGGCTGTATAAATTTGTATGCAATGAGCTCCCTCCTAGTGGGGGCTGTATAAATTTGTATGCAATGAGCTCCCTCCTAGTGGTGGCTGTAGAAATCTGTATGTAATGATGTAATGAACTCCGTCCTAGTGGTGGCTGTGTAAATCTGTATGTAGTTAGTTCCCTCCTAGTGGGGAGCTGTGTAAATCTGTATGTAGTGAGCTCCCTCTAGTGATGGGAGTATAAATCTGTACGTAGTGAGCTCCCTCCTAATGGGAGCTGTGTTAAATCTGTATGTAGTGAGCTTCCTCCTACCCTGTCCCCCTGAAAAAAAGACATACCCTGAAAATAAGACATATCATGATTTTCCAGAATTTTTGAGGATGCAAAATGATTTTTCAGGCTTTTTGAGGATGCTTGAAATATAAGCCCTACTCCAAAATTAAGTCCTGCTAACAGATAATTAAAAAAGTCAATTTAAATAATGTCCAGGCAGCTATACATGTAAAAAGGGTAAACCTTTTTGAAGAAAAATTAATATAAGACGCTGTCTTATTTGAGAGAAAACACGGTAGTGGGGAGCTGTGTAAATCTGTATGTAGTGAGCTCCCTCTAGTGGTGGCTGTATAAATCTATGTAGTGAGCTCCCTCCTAATGGGAGCTGTGCAAATCTGTATGTAGTGAGCTCCCTCCTAAATGGGAGCTGTGTAAATCTGTATGTAGTGAGCTCCCTCCTAAATGGGAGCTGTGTAAATCTGTATGTAATGAGCTCCCTCCTAAATGGGAGCTGTGTAAATCTGTATGTAGTGAGCTCCCTCCTAAATGGGAGCTGTGTAAATCTGTATGTAGTGAGCTCCCTCCTAAATGGGAGCTGTGTAAATCTGTATGTAGTGATCTCCCTCCTAAATGGGAGCTGTGTAAATCTGTATGTAGTGAGCTCCCTCTGTTGGGGGAGGTCTATATACAGGGAGTTCCTCCTAGCCCGCGCTGCGAAATAAGTTGGCGCTATACAAATAAAGTTTATTATATTATTGGTGGTAGCTGTATACCTCTGTGCACAGTGCGATCGCTTTAATGGTGGCTTTTGGTAGCTAGAATTTTACTCTACTCTATGATTGTATGAAAGGATGCAGAAGAATTCCCTCCTCCGCTATCAGAAAGTTGGTGAGTTTGGCACTGTCTGCATTGTGCTTTCCTTAGTGACCCCGTGCAGTGTTGATGCTTCTCTCTACTCTCCAGCCTGATTCTGAGCCCGCTCGTCGCTCTCCAATAGACGTCTGGCAGAATTCAGCTACCTTGCGCTCCTCCCCGTCGTATGATGAAATCCGTCAGGTAGCGTGTTTCTGGCGTGCCTGTGTAACGCTCTGGTGTGTACAGCTAACTGCATGCACAAGTCATAGTCCCGCACCAAGGGCACCGCTGGCAGCAGAGCATTCTCACGGATGCGTGGCTTCTAGTACCGCAGGACACTGGAAGGTTCTGCATTTTTGGTCTTAAAGGTACATGCGCAGGACTGCAGTAGCGGATGTTATATTGGAACAGATGTGCTGAAAGCAATGGGTTATGCAGAGTTATTAGTGAGGAGCACAGACACGGCACAAGTAATGTGAGGTACCCCCCTGAAAGGGCGCGAGGTGCAGGGTGTCAACCGGAGCTGTGGGAAAATGGCAAAATGTAAGAACTTGTCCATCTATGGTGGCTGCAAGTCCTACAAGTCTTACAGCCCCCTAATGGAGGCCCGCATCACATGATTGCTATAACCGGAATGCGCCTGAATTGATCGAAGCTGGCTGTCACCTTTTTGGATTGGATATCTCCATGCATAAGAGAGATCATCTACTAATCAGTGTCTCACCTCCAAGCACGGTGTGTGTGACCCTGCACTCATCTTGACACTGCTCTCTGGTTGGGTGTGTATGAGCTCCGCCCTTTCACCTCTGACCTGTCATGTTCTTTTCTTTTTGGATTCCTCTCGGTTCTTTAGAAATACATAAAGTTATATACAGGTGGCGTGAGCTCATTGGCTGAACAGATAGCCAGTCAGCTTCAAAAGAAGGAGACCGCAAAGCCTCTGTTTGGGAAAAAAGTGGTAAGAGTTCAGATGCTGTTGGCTTTAAAGGTTTTTTTGTTTATTTTAACTTTTGTTTTTCATGTCTTTGTGTTTGCAGATGTTTAGGGCAGACTTAACCCAAAAGTTTGCACAATTTTTGGAAAGTTTTTGTTACTTATTGTATTAGTTTTAACTTTCAGTGCCTTCTGGTGGTTGGTAGAACAGATTCAAAAGTTTTAAATTTTTTTTTTTTAAACAAATATTTTATTAATTTTCACAGTGGAAATAAAGTACATTATAGACAAGCATAGAGATTCCGATACATACAGATGTGCATATCTGTCCACAGTATTGATAAACATTGGATGAATATTTCCATTATAACTATGTTCTTAAGGCCTCCTTCCCACGAACGGATTTCCGCCGCGTAATTCGCGGCGAAAATCCGCTGCGTTGCCCGCAGCTATTAGGTTCTATTGAACCTAATAGCTCCATGCTCACGATGCGTAATTCCACCGCGGAATTACGCACCGCGATTTCTCCCGTCCTCACCCGCAGCATGCTCTATTTTCTGCGGGCGAGGACGGGCTGTACGCACTGACGGCTTCCATTGAAGTCAATGGAAGCCGTCCATTCACGCTATCTCCCGCTGTAACCAGCGGGAGATAGCGTGAAAAAACGCTTTCCCGCCCACCGCCGCGCGTCATATGACGTCATATGACGCGCCCGGCCGCGTCACGTGACACGGCCGGCCGCGGCACGTGACACGGCTGGTGACGTGCGGCGGTGGGCGGTGACGCGCGGTGACGCGGCGGCGGTGGGCGGGGAAGCGATTTCACGCTATCTCCCGCAGGTAAGTATAGGGGCTCTGGGGGGCGCCGTGACGGGCTTCACAGCGTAATATTACGCTGCGGAGCCCGTCACGCTCGTGGGAAGGAGGCCTAAAGGTGGGTCTAACATATACCCAGTTGTGACAAGACATGAAAAATGTCTTGTTAGGGTTCTCATATTTATTCAGATCTTATACATGCATAACCACTTATAGAGTAGCCATAATGGCTATTTCCTATCAGTTGTGGACATAAAGCTGATGAGAAATCACCATGCAAGAGTATAACTCCTGTGGAAAATAGTAACAACAATAACTATTAGGAACAACATTTTAGAGTTAGGTCTGGGTTAATCGCCACCAAGACAGGCCATACTGCTGAGTGTGGTCGATTATGTAAGATACATGCCAAATGCCACAACACACCACCCATCTTCTTCCTTCCTAAACCCAATGATCATAGTGGGGGGAAAAAGACTTAAAGGGGTTGTCTCGCGAAATTAAGTGGGGTTATACACTTCTGTATGGCCATATTAATGCACTTTGTAATATACATCGTGCATTAAATATGAGCCATACAGAAGTTATTCACTTACCTGCTCCGTTGCTGGCGTCCCCGTCGCCATGGTTCCGTCTAATTTTGGTATCTTCTTGCTTTTTTAGACGCGGTTGCGCAGATGGATCTTCTCCCTTCAGCTCGTCTCGGAAGCATCGGCGTTTTGGCTCCGCCCCCTTGTACGCGTCATCGCGTAGCTCCGCCCCATGATGTGTGCCGGTTCCAGCCTCCTGATTGGCTGGAATCGGCACGTGACGGGGGCGGAGCTACGCGATGACGCGTGCAAGGGGGCGGAGCCAAAACGCAGATGCTTCCGAGACGAGCTGAAGGGAGAAGATCCATCTGCGCAAGCGCGTCTAAAAAAGCAAGAAGACACCAAGATTAGACGGAACCATGGCGACGGGGACGCTAGCAATGGAGCAGGTAAGTGAATAACTTCTGTATGGCTCATATTTAATGCACGATGTATATTACAAAGTGCATTAATATGGCCATACAGAAGTGTATAACCCCACTTGATTTTGTGAGACAACCCCTTTAACAGGAATAACCTGAGAATTGAAGCCACTTTGCCCAGTTGTTTTTGAATTTTCCCACCTGGTCTAGTTTAGTGGCAATTAAATGTTCCATTACGCAGTTATGTTGAACCATTAAGAAAATTTCGGATAAGGAGGGAATATCAGAGCTTTTCCATCTTCTAGCAATAGCTGATCTAGTTGCCGTCAGTACATGGGATAAGATCACAAGGTCAGGGGGATTGCACTGTTCTATGCCTAGTGATAAAAGAGCCACACTTGCACTCCAATGAAAGTCAATCTGTAGAATGGAGCAAAGTGACAGATGTATTCGCTCCCATAGAGGCTTGAGCAAATCACACAACCACCAGACATGCATCAGCGTGCCTGTTTGTTTGTGGCATCTCCAACATAGGTGTGAATGCTGTGGTGAAATCTTTGCTAGACGATAAGGAGTCAGGTACCATCTGTAAAAGTTTTAATTTTTAATGTTTGTTTCTTCCATGTGAAAAAAAATTCCAGTAATCCGTCACTTACACTGATCTGGAATTAGTGCTTCATAAAAGTGCAGACTATCAGACCAGATTTTACAGCGGAAGTAATTTTCATTCTGCATCAGTGTTAGTTAGGGACCACCGCAGACCCCAACTCAAAAAATACTGACAGAATGTACATGTCACGTCCTCTGACAGTATATCTGGATGTGTTTATTGTCCACCCCACTGAAGTTTAAGACTCGTCTCCAGTGTATTTACCTCATTAACACTTTCCTTCCTTCTGTTATGCAGGCGTCTTTGAGGAAAGAGTTCCCTCAGAACCTCGGGGGCAGCGATGTCTGTTACTTCTGCCACAGAAGAGTTTACGTCATGGAGCGTCTGAGCGCAGAGGGGAAATTCTTCCATCGAAGCTGCTTTAAATGTGACTACTGCAATACTACCCTGCGTCTTTCCTGCTATGCCTATGACCTGGAGGATGGTGAGTGCTAGGAGGATGGCATATTTGTGATCTTTTACATGACTCGATGTTCAGGCAATAAACTTTTGTTTGCCTGATTATCAAAGGTGCCACCAATTACTCAGCTTCATCATCATCATCATCATCATTATCGAGCGATCGCATGTTTCATACAGCAAAAAAAAAAAAATCCTTGTTGGCAGTACATCTTCCCGTATAAATGGGGGATGCGTTGCCAGTAGCAGTGAACAGTATGGATAACAAATAATCACATGAAGAATCGTTGGTCCCCCACACATCCTGAATAGCCTTGTGTGATTCCAGAAACAGCGCCACACCAGTCCATGGGTTGTATTTGGTATTGCAGATGTCACTCCCCTTTTTTTTTTTTTTTTTTTTTTTTTTTTTTATTTCAGTGGGTTTTTTTTAATCAATTTTATAAATTTTAAAACTGGGTACAGCAAATAAGATCAACTTTTGCATATGAGGAAATATAAACAGAGTATATCATGTAGCATACAAAATTAATTGTACAGTAGTAAAAATCTGTGAAACATAACTAGAAAAGAAAGAAGTAGAAAAGAGAAAGCGTGTAAATGTAAAAAGTAGTTACTAGGTTTGTAAAAGTGGCATAATCTGTATTTCATGCACTCACCAACTCACCCTAATGGCCCGATGGCTTATCCTGGGTCTTAATTCACTCACTCCACAATAGGTGCCAGATGACCATGCTCTCTATATGTGCAGTTTGGGAAACAAAAGGGGGTTACATGCAAGAGGTGCCTCATATGTATGCTTGATATATAGAAGATATAGTTTCTCCTATACTGTCTGCGCTTCTCCAGTGCCTGAATATGGGAGATTGGATTACGTTAGTATCCGAGACGCCAGAGGGAGTGTGAGTTAATATTTGCCAAGGCTAAGCAAGGGGCTTTCAGTACCACACAACCCCCCTCCCCCCCCCCCCCCCCCCCAAGGAGGATGTTTAAGTTGTCTTGGAATAAAGAGGGTTTATGGGAATTTAAAAAAAAAAGGTGGATTTGTAAGTATTTGTAATGATCTCCAGGGGTCAAATGGTATGGAGACCCTAACTGATGATATGGTGTAAGTGATGCTCCCTGCAGTAATAATACCCCATGAGAACCAGGTAAGAGAGAGCATGTTGGAGCAGGTCTAAAGTGATGTGTTGCCCTGAAGAGATCCACAGGGTCTTGCATGATTAGGAGATATTTTCCAAGTAGTTAGAGATATGGGTTGATTGGGGGAGATGACGGTATAGGTAGCTGCCATAGAGAGGTTATGAGCAAAAGTTTAGGTGAAACATGAGTCACTAAATGGTTCTATGTTTTCGGGTTTTAAACCTCCATCATAGAGCCAATTTATATACTGGCGTAGCAAGGTAGTAATTATAAATATCAGGAGTGCCCAGTACTGTCCTTGTATTGTCTGGTGCTTCGTGTTCCTTCACGAACCCAACTTGATCTTCCCCAAATATTATTGGCAAAATGCGTGCCAGTCTAGAGGCCAATACTTCTGTGTAATTTTTTGATATGTGTTTAATAGTAAGAGGAGTCGGAAATGTTGGGGAACATCTGGGTTATTTTCCGGTTTAGGAAGCGTAACTATTACAGCTTGTTGGTTTTCCTTTGGAAAAGAATCTTCTGTGACCGCTAGCTAAAAAGTTTTACACATATAGGCCACATGTTCACGAACACATCGGTCTCCCCGCTGCGTTTTACCGATGTTTCTAAACAACTGCTCCGCCGGCAGAGAGCGGGTATGACTGCGAATGCACTGCACATGCCCGCGTATCATACGCACACGGACATGCGCAGTGTTAGACTTTTTTGCCTTTTTTCTTTTCTTTTTAATTTCCACCTCCCCCAATATATTGCATATGGACAGTGTATCATACACTGCCTGTAGAAGTATATAGGGCTCACACTGTGTGGTAAGCAGAGAAATAGCACATGCTGCAATCTATTTCTCGTATCGATACGCAGTGTCTACACGCACATGTGAATGGATCAAAGAAACGCGTCCATGCAGAGTGTCATGGCAGCCAAGGGCTTTATTAAGGCCCTCAGGGCTGTCGTGCATATTTGCCCATTATGACCTGCCTATGACTTGTCTTAATAGAATGCCTGTCAGAATACAGTTTAATGCAATACTACTGTATTGTGGTTTTAAAACTCATAGAGACAGTGTACTTCTTTTGACTAATTAAACCTATTTCACAGAAAAACAAGAATATAATCTAAAAACTAACCTTTATTGAATACTCTTAAAAGAATAAATGGACAGACTGAAACATATATAAGGTGAAACCCTAGTGTATGGATAGCCACCTAAGGGTTAAACATCTTATATCCTCATAACAGATTCCCTTTTGGCTGGATAGTACCAGAGAAACCGCAATTCCGTAAGGTAGTAGTATAGTATTTGGGTCCTTGTCACTATATCCTATAAAGCCAGTGAATAGGAAGGCTCTTCATTTTTTAAATCTGAGAGCCTATGGTTTGTTGGCTCGCAACATACAGATTTAAACAGGATTGTCTGTGTAATCCTGCCTAAATTATTGGTAGTCACTAGCACATGTGGATACCAACAACATCTGCATCACTGATTCATGTATCCCTTTTCTTTTGTACTTAGAAAGGGTAGTTTCTTTTGATGCTTTGACCCTGTTTTCTCGTATCAAGTCTTATCTCTAAATCCGCGTGTTTCTTCCGCTGTGATTACACAGACAATCAGGCTTAAGAAACCATAGGCTCTCAGATTTAAAAATGAAGTGCCTTCCTATTCACTGGCTTTATATGGAATATCCAGGCCGTGGACCCAAGTACTATACCACTACCTTACGGAATTGCGGTTTCTTCATCACTATCCAGCCAAAAGGGAATAGGTTATGAGGATATGAGATGTTTAACCCTTAGGTGGCTATCCATACACTAGGGTTTCACCTTTATATATGTCTGTTTGTCCATTTATTCTTTTACAAGTATTCAATAAAGGTTAGTTTTTAGATTTTCTTCTTTTACGGTGAAATAATCGTATTGTAGTTTTATTTTATAAGCAATCAAACCATCACAACTTCACGCCCCTATGGGGACTATAAAAAATAGGCAGTGAGAGCAAAAGTTTTTAAATCATTGTCAAAATAAAAATGTTATGTTTTTAAAAGTAAAAAAAAACAAAAACCCTTTTTCCAGTCTTACCATCAGAAAATACACAAAATCAAAATACTGTTATTGCTGCATCCGTAAAAGTCCAACTTATTAAAATATATTATTAATTCCACTCTGTAAAATCCTTCAGAAAAAAAACACGATGCCAGAAATTGCCTTTTTTCTTTTTTTTTTTAAGAAAAATTTGTATAAAAAGTCATACGTGCTCCAAAATGGTATGAATAAAAGCTACAGGTCGCCTCAGGAAGAATCAAACCCTCACACAACCCCATCGACTAAAAATAGTTATAGGAACCAAAAGATAGTGACAGTAATCAATTTTTTAGGTATTTTATTGTTCTTAAGATGTACCATATTACACTGGTATCACTGCAATCATACTGACCCACAGAAGCAAAATAACGTAATTTTTTTTACGGCACTGTAAAAAAAATGGTGGTTGGTTCCCCCCCATTTTGTCTCACTTAAAAAAATGTTAAAGGGCCACTCTGGTGAAGACACTATTTTCCATGCTTGTCCTCTCACCTGATTGCCTGTCACACTCTGGAGTTCTACTCTACGTATTCCAGTCACTTCCATGCAGTGCAGCCACCATCTTGAGAGATGTGAAATTTAAAGTGTAATTAGTTTTATCATTACCTTCTATATTCAACCAAATAACCTATAGCCCATAAGTATGCAGGCAGGATTATGAGCTGTGGTCTCCTCTATTATACCTCTGTGTATTCCCTTCTAATTCATTTCTGTGGTAGCTTCATGTAGTAGCATTACACAAACTGAGAAATTGACTAGAAAATTAATCCATAGTCCCACGTAGATTTGGGCTCGTCAGAACTGAGATCACATGATCATCTGAGGGAAAAAAAGGCTGGATGTTGCAAACAGAAATGATTAGCCGAAGTAACTCTAACCAACCTATATATACTGGGAGGATAGCTGCATAGTGAATGAATAAAAGAAATCACCAGAGTGTCCCTGCAAACGTTTTTCAATAGATTATATGGTACAATTTGAAAAATACAACTAGTCTCTTCAAAACAAGCCCACGTGTAGCTATTTCGCTGTAAAAGGTGGGGAGAAAAAATGAAAGTGAAAAAACAGAAAGGTCTTCTGCAAGAAAGAGTGAAAATGTAAAACTAATAGTGAAGGAACCGCCATGGGGTCACCACAGATCCCTGCTGCTCAGAAAACGCAGGCAGAATGTACAAATAGCTGGCAGCTGTGGGGTTAAATGTTTATAGTTGTTAGTATAGAAATGTCCATTTAAAGCAATTGCTCTGAAAATGTGATGTAGAAATTTTCAGTACTATCAAATCTCAAGTTTGTAGCCATTCACTCATGAATTTGGAGGGGCCTGGAGGTACTCTGCCCTGAGAGATTACTAAAGCTCTTGTCCTACTTAAGAACATTACAGCCAGACTTTTCCCTGGCTCATAACAGGAGTTAATAGATTATAGTTCAATTCCTGCACAGTAAATGGAGACTGGCTGCAGGTTGAGTGTACACTTAACATATCAAAGTCCTTGTACTTGAGAGGGTTAAACAGCCACAGTTCTCCCCTCTGCCTCCTCTGGACTGCATGTGACATTGACGTCTTTGTCCTTCACACACTGCCACATTGTTACCCACAGATGTGCCCGTACCCTGCCCACAGCTTGGAAACTGCTGCTGCATCAAAGCTGCAAAAGCTCTTTTTCGGCGTGCCCTGTATCAGCTATGTGAAGATTTGACCAAAAATCCAGCTTTTCTTTTAATTTTATGTATTTTTACTCCAATAGGAAAATTTTACTGCAAACCGCACTACTGTTACAGACGATCTGGCTACAGCCAGCGGAAGAGAGCGGCTGCTCCTGCGCAGGTCAGCAAGGTGAGTTATACTGCTGCTTAGTTGGGCTATATGTAGGGGTGCCTCTTTCATGAGGCAACCTGAGACTGCCACCTCAGAGGGGCAGCCGCTGGTTGCCACCAAGTCAGTATTTATTTTTTTACCGGCCATATTAATGGCTGTTGAAAAATAATTACTAGCTGCAAGCTGGCCGGGCAGTAACATTGCAAGCACTAAACTCGCTCCATCTGCAACTCTCATCCAGTGCTGCTATGACCTCTGACCTGCCCTATGTCCAGTACAGAGGACACTGTTAATACTGGTGGCTGCTATG
>CM069406.1:48179842-48219842 GCA_035609135.1 Eleutherodactylus coqui | reverse complement strand
ACTGTATATGGCGCCCATTATGCTGTAGGCTGCCTGCAGACGAGCGGAAATCCCGCCGCGGGATTTCCCGCGGGATTTCCGCCGCTGAAAGTCTGCATAGGAGTGCATTACAATACGCACTCCTATGCAGACGGCCGCGGTTTGGCCGCGCGAAATCTCGCGCGGCAAACAAACCGCGGCATGTTCTAATTTCTTGCGGGGCACGCACTCACCTGGCCGCCGGCTCCGGTCTGCGCATGCGCCGGCTGCGCGGCAGCCGGCACATCAAAGAGCCGGGGCCGCCAGGCGCGGGTGAGTACGCGGTCGTCCCTGCAGGCTCTGGGGTCGGATCGCGCGGCGAGATTTCTCGCTGCCGGATCCGACCCGCTCGTCTGCAGGCGGCCTTATACTGTACATAGCGCAAAAAAAAACTGTATCTGACTGCCTTTTGCACTTTATCCACCTTGTAGTATTGTTTTATGGTGGTTTTGTGCTTCTGTAATGTTACTCTTGGAGATTGCACAGTTATTACATCATGCGTCCATTATAACCTGGTATTTCACTGGTGTCTGACACTGGATATGTATTATACTTGATTCATGCGTTGCGCTCTACCATTCGTGACTGGTGGGATCCGTGGCGTTGCGCTTGGGAGAATATTTTTACGGGAGTTATTGTATTTATGACATATTAGTTGCTGCTGTTACTGATGTACGTCGATGATTTAATGGACTCTTCACCTGAATGTTTTTGAAAAATCTGATCGATTAATGCACATCCTGCTGTCATGTGACACAAACTGGTTGCTATGGATACCCACACCAGGAGGATCAGCAGTTGTCCAACCTCACATTTCTCTGTTTCTTACTGCTTTATTAATCAGATTTTCGTAATGGCTTACTTTTATGGACAATTCCTTTAAGGTTCCTTCTGGAGCTGAGCTGAAGCTGGGTGTATGGGGGGGGGGGGGGCAGCTACACGAGCCTCACCGTTTGATTTCATCATTGTGCTTCATTCTGTGCGTATCGCGACTCTGTCCTGTTCCGTGTCCTCCTTCTTTCTCTGTGTCCGTAACAACACGAGCACATGCTTGTTTTCGGCGTTGCGGTGTCCATTACTCTACACTACAGTATAGATTGTAACGTCGGTGTTCCCAGTATTTATTTAGTCCTGCACGGGTAGGAAGCCGTAATTGATCCTTAAAATTTTTTTTAAAAATCACGTGACTTGAGCTACAAAATACATGTGTGCGCCAGTAGGGAACCCACAAAGCATCACATTCATGTCATTTTAAGTCTCCCATTAAAGGGTAGCTCGACTTTTGAATATGATTTCTTTTGAGAGTAATCAGCATCTCATATATTGTATTAGTCTGTAGTTACAGCATCTGCTTATACTCGTCACATTCAGAGCTGCAATCACCATGCAGCTGTGTGACCATAGATCTACGCCTTGCTGCCAGAAGTAGCAGCTTGGTGTAAGGGCCTGCAGCTCGAGCGCTATCAGGGAACACCTAAAATTCTGAATTCAGCTTTGGATGTGATTAGAATCAAAAAAAGGATGTGACGTTTATCTTCACCCCTTTTCCATCAGGGATCACAGCACTTTCTCTTGTTTACATTGTAGACCTCCTTATATTGCAGTGGACCCTATTTTATCTGTGGAAACCCCATTAGCACCCTGGAGGGTGATGCCGACAGGTTCCCGGCCACTGCACTGATTTATGCCCTGTGTCTTTCGGTATCTCTGCCTGTTCCTGTGTCATGCTCTGTAATGTTATTGTGTTTCTCCACGCTTTATGTGTTGCACTTTTTAATTTTAATTTAAGCTTTAAATTACTTCCCGCTGGTTTCCGAGTTTTTCATTTTATAAGGGTGGGGGGCGCCATCACAATAAATCTGTAATTCGTTAGCAGTGCGTAAAGCATAGCTCCGCCTCACTATATTGCTTTAAATGGCTGGAGCTAAATGGATGGATGTCTTTAACAGATCCTACTGATCATTTTACATTTTTATACTCCAGTTGCACTTAAAGCTGCATTGATAGTTCACTGACTGCCACGCTGACAAAGGATACCGTACAGAGCCTGATATAAAAACTACATCTCCCAAAGAGCAAAGCGGCTACTATACTCTGTACAGGACAGAATACTAGAAAGGGGCAATGAGGACTTGTAAAAAAATCTGAATGCAGCTTTGAATGTGACTAGAGAAGAAAACATGATCTATTATTCAGATCCTGGATACACATTCGTTATCAACAGGGTGTTCTAACACCGCTGTTTCCATGTTGCGCGCATCATAATCAGCAGCTGTTGGGATGCCTCTCCCTCTCTTGCGCAAGTTATTTAGTGAAGCAGGAGGAAGATTTTCTTTTCCTTTGCTTTTTTTCCTAGGATATTTTTGTGTTTATTTTTGTCCCCCCCCGTCCCCCCCCCCCCCCCTCCCGCTTTTTGCTTTCTGTGTTCCGTGAATGACTATAGAGATGGTATTTAATCTAGTCACATCATATTGCATTCTGAGACCTTTTTTCTACTTTTTACCTGCAGAGGGCAGCAACGAGCATAAGCCTTTATTTTTTTTCACTCTGAAGAATCCTGACAGAATCCTAAAGTTTTCTGTATTTTGTCGCAATATTGGCCTTGACTTGTGCTCCTACCCCAGAAGTAGCTATTTTGCTAGCAGGACTAGCACAGGAATAGGGTGCAATAATACATTTTTATCAGGTGATCTCACTGAGGAGATGTGCCTCGCGCCTCACTCGTTATAGTGACCCTCATCTCCTAAAAATGAGTTATTCCTTTTCTCCAGTGTAATGTTTATTCCTGAGGGCGGGGCGCAAAAGGTTCCAAATCACATTATGCAGCTCGCCATGAAAACGCCCTAAATTAAAACCAATTTATAGGGGCAGGGTGGAATATACAGAAAACGCACAAATGCAAAGCTGGAGACTATCTAGCACATATAGGGTTACAAATGGTAAAGATTAAATGTCTTGCCGATACCGAAATTATAGGAGATCGATTAATTTGTAGCTACAGAGCCATCTATAGCTAAGTTCGAACTGAAAAAAATATGCCATTTCCAATCCTCATAGCAGGGCAATTCAATCCCTATGTGCTGCCAAAACTTGCGCTCTAATGGTCCAGCTATTCATGCTGCGCTCTGCTCTTGTTTTAGGCCCCAGCATGAATGGTGTTGAGGATCACACTGTAGCCAAGAGATTGCGAGCCACACCGGAGCGCATCGAGCTGGAAAACTACAGAGTGTCCATGCAGAAGGAGGAACTGGAGGAGGTTCCGGAGGAGACGCTGGCAGAGCACAACCTGAGCAGCCTTCTGGATAAAGAAGGAGAAGATGAGGAGGAGGCCGCCAGCAGGTGAGAACAGAGCCTGCAGTATTCTTGTACATAGGAGGCAGTATTATAGTAGTTATATTCTTGTACATAGGAGCAGTATTAGGCCTCATGTCCACGGGCTTTAAATCCACAGCGTTTTTCCTGCACGCGGATCCGCGCCCCATAGGGATGCATTGGACACCCGCAGGTAGTTAAATACCTGCGGATGTCATTTTTCCCATCAGGCTAGGATCTGCGTGTGGGGAAAAAAATGGACATGCTCCACTTTCATGCGGGTCTCCCGCGGGGACAGCTCCCGCAGGCTTCTATTAAAGGCTATGGAAGCCGTCCTGTTCCGCGGGAGACCCGTACCAGAATGAAACTCGCTTGCTCCAGACGATGCGTTTCTTCTCTTCTTCGCGGCCGGATCTTCCTTCTTCGGCCCAGCGGGTGTGCCTGGCGAGCACATCCGCCGGGCCGCAGAAAGAAGATCCGTCCGCGAAGGAAGGAAGATCCGCATCGTCCGGAGCAGGTGAGTTTATTCTGATTTTTCCCCGACATCCTGACGGCAAACCCGGGAGGTTGCACCTTGACCTTGTAGGGAAAGGAAGCAAGAGACTTCAAAAGGCTCCTCCCGCCTCCCATTCTCCAGTGCTTCCTGTCCCTACAGGGACATACAAGAGGAGCTCCCTCCAGGGAGCCGCAGGATGACAGCTGGGGGACGGTCCACAGGGCTGCTTCCCCCCTCACCTCTCTTCCAAGCAGGCTGACAGTAGGGCTGACGGTCCACAGGGCTGCTTCCCTTCTCATCCCCCTTCGGGTGTCAGCGCGGTCTGGGAGTACGGCGAGCCATAGGTCTGACCGCCCGGGGTTCACCACCGCAGCGGTCGGAGCAGCGGACCAGAGGTCCTTGAGTCCCCTCCTTCCTTTTTCCAGAGCTCTATGCAGCATGTTTCAGCCGGGGAGAGCGGCGGGCCACAGGCTCAGGTGCCTCTCTCCTCCAGGCATGCCGGCGGGGGGCGGAGCCAATGACGTGGTGCCGTCGGCAGAGCCCTGAAGGGGCGGGAGATTTAAAAATGGAAACCCCCCGGCAAGCTTCCACTGACAGCACACCTTCAGAGAATGATTTATCTGTCTATCTGGTTCTGTCTACGCTATCTGGCATCATGACTACAAAGGAATCAGAGATGGAAGCCCTGCAAACTGTAAGTGTAACTTGTTGCAGGGATAATATGCTCAGGGATTTAGCATTTTGTGGGGGCTTTTTTTCCCTTATGTGCATGCATATATCTTTGCAGGACAGGGAATCTACCCGGTCTAAACAGGACCTTAAGAAAAGACACAGGAAATGCGCCTCGTGTCTTAAAAAACTGGACGAGGCGTATAAGAAGCCGCTATGCCCTGATTGTACCTCCAAGATCCTTACGGATGAACAGGCTGCATTTAGGGAAGATATTAGATCCCTGGTTAGAGAGGAGGTCCGGGCATCGATTTCCAGTCTCCCCCCAGCTCAGCGGGAAAGAAGGGCCGCTAAAAGGTCTAGCCACATACCGCTAACGAGCTCAGAGTCTGAACAATCCCTGGGTGACCTGTCAGATGGTGAACTCTTCGACCATCCCCCTGACGCCAAGGATGAGAATAAAAAATACTATTTCTCATCTGGGGACCTGGATGACCTGATCAAAGCAGTCAGGGATACTATGAAGGTCGAGGATGTGGTCGAGCCAAGGTCCTTACAGGACGACCTGTTCGGCGGGCTCAGACCAAGGAACCGTATCGTCTTTCCAGTAAATGATACCCTGAAAAAAGTAATCACGGACGAATGGGCTTGTGCGGACAAACACCTCTATTTATCCCGCGAGTATAAAGAGAGACTCCATTTCGCAGAGGAAGACGTGAGCATCTACGAGGATGTTCCTAAGGTGGACGCACAGGTAGCCAGAATGGCCAAAAAGACAGCCCTATCGTTCGAGGACTCCTCTCACCTTAAAGACCCAATGGACAACAGGGTAGATGCCTTGATGAAACGGGCCTGGCAAACAACGGCCTATACGCTGGAGTCCAATATTGCAGCGACTTCTGTGGCAAGGTCAATGTTCCTCTGGTTAGGTGAACTTGACGACCAGATCAAACAGAAGGCCCCTAGAGACGCGTTACTGGAATGCATGCCTCTACTAAGATCAGCAACAGGCTTCCTGGCAGACGCATCTGCCGAATCTATGAGGCTGGTGGCCAGAAGCACCGCATTGTCTAACATGGCCAGGCGAGCGCGGTCTTGCTGAAAACGTGGAAGGCAGATACGGCATCCAAAGGAAGGCTGTGTAACATTCCTTTTCATGGCCAGCACATCTTTGGCGCGGACTTGGAGGAGATCCTTAAAAAGTCTACCGACAAGACCCGCAGTTTTCCGGACCAGGCGAGAAGGGATTTCCCCACAAACATCAGCCATCCTTCAAGCCATATCGGGGCAAAGGAAAGACGGGGCGCTGGTCCTACCCCAAAGGAGGCGGGGGTAAGACAAAAACAACCCCTACCCCCGTAGAAGAGTACCAGGTGGGGGGCAGACTACTGAATTTTTCCCAAGAATGGCAGGAGATTACAGATAACCCGTGGGTCCTGCAGCTCATAGCCCAGGGGTACAGAATAGAATTCTTCACCTGGCCCCCTAATTTCTTCAGAGTCACCCCCACGCAATCCTCTGCCTTGCAGGATATCTTTAAAAACGAAATTTCTAAGCTGCTGCAAATGGGGGCGGTAGTTCGGGTCCCCACAGTAGAGCAGGGCCTGGGATTCTACTCACCCCTATTCTTGATCAAAAAACCAAACGGCAGTTTCCGGATGATCCTTAATCTGAAGGGCCTGAACAAATTTATTACCTACAAAAGGTTCAAAATGGAAACCGTCAGGTCAGCAGTAACTCTGATCGAAAGAGGGGACTTTGTGAGTACCGTCGATCTAAAGGACGCTTACTACCACGTCCCAATCCTGCCCGAACATCACAAGTACCTGAGGTTTGCCATCAGGATAGGAAGCCATGTACGCCATTTTCAATTCCAGTGCCTACCTTTCGGCATTTCTACGGCACCCAGAATATTCTCTAAAATATTGGCAGAGATGGTGGCGCATCTCCATGTAGCAGGCATAAATATCATCCCATACCTGGACGATTTCCTGGTAATTGCTTCCTCGCCGAAGATCCTCAAGGAGGATACCAGCCGAGTCCTCTCCCTGGGGTGGATAATTAACTTCCCTAAGTCTAGTCTTTTCCCCTAGATGCGGAAAACCTTCCTGGGGGTACAGATAGACTCGGTGTCGCAGACCTTGTCTCTGCCTCCACCCAGGCAGGAAAGTCTTAGACTGGCAGCACAGAAATGCGGCCAGAAGAAGCAGATAACAATTAGGGACGCAATGAGGCTCCTGGGCCTCATGACTTCTTGTATCGGCATTATTCCTTGGGCCTAGGCGCACTCAAGAACGCTACAGAGAGCCATCCTGGGCAACTGGGACGGGGCAACAACCTCTCTGGACAGCAGAATGCCCATGTCATCACCTGTCACAGGGTCCCTCCGCTGGTGGCGGTCAACAGACAATCTAGAAGCAGAGTCCCCATGGGTGGCAGAGCCCTTCATCTCTGTAGTCACCGACGCAAGCCAGTCTGGCTGGGGAGCGCAAGTGGGGCAGCGCCTGCTCCAGGGCGAGTGGGGTCCGACGTTGTGTGCCCAGACCTCAAATTTCAGAGAACTTAGGGCCATCTGGGAGGCGCATCACAGGGCTCAGGATATCCTAAAGAAGAGACATGTTAAGATCTTCTCTGATAATGTGACCGCTGTTTCACTTATTCGCCACCAGGGAGGCACAAGAAATTTTCACCTGCTGAAATTAACAGCCCAGATCTTCCGATAGGCCGAGACCACGGTACAGTCCCTGACAGCGGTCCATCTCAAAGGGTCCCAGAACCTGACAGCCGACTTTCTCAGTCGAAGACGCCTAGACCCCGGGGAATAGTCTCTGAATCAAGAGGAATTTCGTCTTATTACAGAAACCTGGGGCAGCCCACAGGTGGGCCTGTTCGCGAGCAGCAAAAGTTCAAAATGCCCCGCCTACTTTTCCCTAGATCCGAGGGACAGGGCCGAGGTGTTGGACGCTTTTTCCCAGAGTTGGGACTTCAGTCTGGCGTACGCCACCCCCGCCCCCCCCCCCCCCCCCCCCCATACCCCTGATCCCGAGAGTTCTTCAGAAGGTCCAGCAAAGCCATATCACGCTGATCCTAATCGCCCCATATTGGGGAAAAAAGGGCATGGTTTCCAGTACTCCTAAGACTCGCCATCACAGAGCCAATCCGCCTTCCACCCAGGAAGGATCTCCTAGCGCAGGGCCCAGTTTTGTGCCCCAACTTAGAGAGACTAAACCTCGCAGTCTGGATATTGAGGAACAGACGCTACTAAGACAAGGTCTGTCCTCCAGAGTTATCGCGACTCTACGCCAGTCTCGCAAACCTGTGACCTCAGCTATTTATAACAAAATCTGGAAAAAATTCTCCTCCTGGAGGGGGATGGAAGTCTTCAATCTCGACACTTCGGTGGCGGAGATTTTGGACTTCCTCCAGGAGGGTCTAGATAAAAACATGAGACCAGGAACCCTGAAAGTACAGGTATGAGTGCTCTCGGCCATTCTAGACCAACCCTTAGCGGAGCATAGACTGATCCGCAGGTTCATGAAAGCGGCAGAAAGAATGAGGCCAGTTAGCCGTAGTATGGTCCCCCCATGGGACCTAAACCTAGTTCTCCAAAATCTTTGCAAAGACCCCTTCGAGCCTATAGATCAGATACCAATTAGGTTCCTCACCTTTAAAACCGTATTCCTGATAGCTATCACAACAGCGAGGCGTGTAAGCGAGCTCCAGGCCCTATCTTGTAAGACACCTTACCTACTAGTCCAGGACGATAAGGTCATACTAAAAACAGACCCCTTTTTTCTTCCGAAGGTAGCCTCAAAATTCCACAGACAGCAAGAAATTATTCCCCCATCCTTCTGTCAAAATCCCAAAAATGATAGGGAAAGAGATTACCATAGCCTGGATGTAAGGAGGGCCATTCTATGCTACTTAGAGCAGACATCATCCTTTAGGAAGGCTGACTGTCTTTTTGTTCAATTTCAGGGGCCGGGCAGAGGAAGAGCGGCTTCTAGGAGGTCCATTAGCCGCTGGATAAAATCCACCATTCAGCAGGCCTACTCTTCCTGCAACAGACCTATCCCGGAAGGACTCAAGGCCCATTCAACCAGGGCAGTATCCTGCTCCTGGGCAGAGGGGGCTATGGCGACGCCGGACCAAATTTGCAAGGCAGCCACATGGTCCAACCTGCACACGTTCGCTAAACATTACAGACTGAATACGGACTTCTCGTTAGGGAGAAAGGTCTTGCAAGCAGTGTCTTGCAGGTCTTGCATCTCCCTAAAGAGATAATCTGGTATACTCCAGGTATGCCGTCAGGATGACGTTGGGGAAAAAGAGTGAATTTCTTACCGAAAATTCCTTTTTTCCGAGTCATCCTGACAGCACGTATTTCCCTCCCAAAATTCTCACGTTTATATTTACGTTTATGCGGGCACGAATCTGTAGCCCAAAGGCTCCTATGTCGGACTTTCCTTTTATGCGGAAAAATTTGTGCATATTATCCTTTGTTTAAGTCCGGGTAAGCTACCCTTGTTTATGTTCAAATAGAACTAACCATGTTATTTTGTTTCGGAGCAAATAAATATCTTCCTTGGTTAACCACGACATGTCCATGTAAGTAATTTAGAAGACACTGGAGAATGGGAGGCGGGAGAAGCCTTTTGAAGTCTCTTGCTTCCTTTCCCTACAAGGTCAAGGTGCAACCTCCCGGGTATGCCGTCAGGATGACTCGGAAAAAAGGAATTTTCGGTAAGAAATTCACTCCTTTCAGGCCTCATGTCCGCGGGGCAGGAGGGACCCACTACGGATTCTACATGAAGAATCCGTAGCGGGCCTGATTTTCCCCGTGGACATGAGACCTTATAGTAGCTATATTCTTGTACTCAGGCAGGTAGTATTATAGTAGTTATATTCTTGTACATAGGGGGCAGTATTATAGTAGTTATATTCTTTCTTGTACAAAGGGGGGCAATATTATAGTAGTTATATTCTTGTATATACATGGCAGTATTATAATAGCTATAGTCCTGGACATAGAAACAAATATCAATAGGTAGCGCTCCAGTTGGGAGGGATGGCAATGAAATTTGGAGATGATAAAATAAATTTTAAACTCGTCCCGACATGAGACCCTTTTGGGTCTCGGTACGTCAAAGGATCCAAGTGCGCAAGATACACTATGAAGCGAATAGATGCTCCAGTAAGTTTAGTTGGCTGGGTATCCTATGGGACGCACTGGTCCTATCAAGATCCCATCAGGAGAGTGTCATGGACTTGCTCTAGGCATGTATGTACCAGACGACGAAAAGAAGAACCGTATTGGCGAAAAAAATCCAGCGCTCCATTGATGATGATTAATAAATCGATGGACTTGCTTCGCGGGCGTGCCTTGTCCTCGGCACCCCCAAATAAAGTACTGTTGCTATTGGAGCTAGGTACTTTTGCTATGGACGCTGTATGCGGACATTGGAGTGGACGCCCATACCAAAGCGAAGAACGTAAGGAGGCTCTTCACATAACACCTACGGGATAACGTGTTTATACAGTATCTGCGTCACGTGATCACTTGTGGAACGAACCGCTGCGCTTCATATTATATTATATTATTTATATATTTATATGTGTATATATATATTTTTTTTAATGTGTGTGTATGTATTTTTTTTTATTTGTTTATTTATTATGGTAAAGTTGGAAGGGGCCTCCAGGGTCATCGGACCCAACCCCATGCTCAGTGCAGGATTTATTAAATCATCCCAGACAGATATTTGTCCAGCCTGTGTTTGAACACTTGAAGAACTCACCACCTCCAGTGGTAACCTGTTCCACTCTTCCACTCATTTTTCACTCTCACTGTTAGAAAGTTTTTTTTCTAATATCTAATTTGTGTCTCCTCCCTTCCAGTTTCATCCCATTGCTTCTAGTCTTTCCTTGTGCAAATGAGAATAGGGCTGATCCATCTGCACTGTGACAACCCTTCAGATATTTGTAGACAGCTATTAGGTCTCCTCTCAGCCTTCTTTTTTGCAAGCTAAACATTCTCATATCCTTTAAGCCTTTCTCATAGGACATGATTTGCAGACCGCTCACCATCTTGGTAACTCTTCTCTTGCTCCATTTTGTCTATGTCTTTTTAAAAATGGGGTGCCCAGAACTGGACACAGTGTTCCAGATGAGGTCTGACTAAGGAAGAGTAGAGGGGGATAATGACCTCAAGTGATCTAGACTCTATGCTTCTCTTAATACATCCCAGAATTGGGTTTGCCTTTTTGACTGCTGCATCACATTGTTGACTTATGTTCAGTCTATGATCTATTAGTATACCCAAGTCTTTTTCACATGTGCTGCTACTTAGCTCAATTCCTCCCATTCTGTATGTGCTTTCTTCTTTTATGTTGCCCAGATGTAGGACTTTGCATTTCTTCTTGTTAAATACCATTGTTAGTCGCTGCCCACTGTGCAAGCTTTTCTAGATCTTTTTTAATACGCTCTCTCTTCCCTAGCATTAGCTATCCCTCCTAGCTTTGTGTCGTTGGCAAATGTGATCAGTTTCCCATCAATTCTTTCCCCCAGATCATTTATAAAAATGTTGAACAATACTGGGCCTAGGACAGAGCCTTGTGGTACCCCACTTGATACATTCTTCCACTTGGATGTGCAGCCATTTATGACCACTCTTTGAGTATGATCACTCAGCCAGTTGTGAATCCACCTAAGAGTTGCCTTGTCAATCCCATATTTGGTCATTTTTTCAAGAAGTATAGTATGAGATTCTTTGTCAAATGCTTTACTAAAGTCGAGATTAACTATATCCACCGCACTTCCCTGATCAACCCAGTCGGTGATACTGTCATAGAAGGAAATTAGATTTGTCTGGCATGACCTCTTGGTTACAAACCCATGCTGGCTCTGGTTAATTACTCCATTTTCATCCAAGTACTTGCATACATGCTGTTTAATAATTTGTTTAAAGATCTTTCCCGGTATAGAAGTCAGGCTCACAGACCTGTAGTTTCCGGGATCCACCTTCTTCCCTTTTTTGAAGATAGGGACAACATTTGCCCTTTTCCAAGCTTCTGGGAGTTCTCCTTTTCTCCAGGAATTTTCAAAGATTATAGCGAGTGGTTCAGCAATTACCCCCGCTGTATCCTGTGTGTGTGTGTGTGTGTGTGTGTGTGTGTGTGTGTGTGTGTGTGTGTGTGTGTGTGTGTGTGTGTGTGTGTGTGTGTGTGTGTGTGTGTGTGTGTGTGTGTGTGTGTGTGTGTGTGTGTGTGTGTGTGTGTGTGTGTGTAATATATAAAATATGTGTGTTTTAGTGAATATGATTATGCTTGAGAAAGGCTTGTGTCATAGCCGAAACGCGTTGCATTGTATAATAAATATCTAGTTTTGCGTAATTGGAGCATCTCCTGCACCTTTGGTTCAATTACGTGCCTTCTGGGATTTGGGGGTGCCGAGGCACAAGGCACCCCCATGAGGTAAGTCCATTGATAATTTGCTGGATTTTTTTCGCTGATACAGTTCTTCATTCTTGGACATAGGAGGCAATAATATAGTAGTTATATTCTTGTACATAGGTGGGCAGTATTATACCGTAGTAGTTATATTCTTGTAAATAGAGAGCAGTATTATAAAAGTCATATTCTTGTATATAAGGGGCAGTATTATAGTAGCTATATTCTTGGACATAGGGGACAGTATTAAAGTAGTTATATTCTTAAACATAGGGGGCAGTATTCTAATAGTTATATTTTTGTAAATAGGTGGCAGTATTATAGTAGCTATACTCTTGTATATAAGGAGATAAGCGACAGTATTATAGTAGTTTAACATTGCCCCCTTTATACAAGAATATGACTTTGAGGGGTGGAAACAGGTTGAACTAGATGAACATTGTCTCCCTTCAGCCTAACATGCTATGTCTCCCTTTGTCTCCCGTATGCTATGTCTCCCTTCAGACTAACTATGACTACTATAATACTGCCTCCTGTGTACAAGAATATAATTACTATAATACTACCCCCTATGAACAAGAATATCAGTAACGATATTCTTGTACATAGGCGTAGTATTATATTATTTATCTTCTTGTACATAGGAGATAGTAGTTATATTCTTGTACATGGGGGGCAGTATTCTAATAATTACTTATATTCTTGTACATAGAGGAGCAGCATTGTAGTAGCTGTAGTCTTGTACATAGGGGGCAGTAGTACATTAGTGCTGATGTGGTTGCGCTCCCTTCTGTTTGTCTCTGTACAGTAGCTCGGAATCTGATATGGATGAGGATGAGGAGGAACAAGACGAAGCTGAAGAAGCAGTACCCTCCTCTGATCTTGGCGGTGTGCCTTGGAATGAGGCTGTGAAGATTCATGCAAAACTTAAGAGACGCAGTCTGGATGAGCTGATGGGAAACCAAAATGTGGAGCCAGGTGTCAGCGATGAGGAGGATGACTATGATGAAGAGGAGGACGAGGATGAAGAGGAGGGTGCATCTAGTGAAGGTCGGTCTATATATTTGTAGTCTGTATTTTCCTTTCCTTAGTGCACCCTTCTAGTAGCCACTTTGGAACTTGCAGATAGTCCATCCCTAGGGATACCCCCCATCGGTTTAGCATCCATTCCTTTTCTAGTTGCTGTCCTAATCCTTCAGCTTAAGGGTAGACAGTCTAATTCACCCACAGTAGTCTTCTCTTAAGAGGCTGACAGAAGGGGGTAAAGAAGGTTCCCCCCCATCACTGGCACAGTAATGCCTCACACTCCCTATTTGAGGCTCCACGTAGTTGGGGTTGAACAGACTTACCATGCAGCTCATGTCACTTTAGAAATTGGCACCCAGTTAGTGGTCCTCGTGTGGTTGGTACCGGCTCTCTGTACTCGGACATATTATAGATAGGATCATTTCTTTTATATTTAAGCATTTTATCCCTTATATTATCTCCCTCTTATTTGTGAGACAGCAGGGCGACTGCCAACATGGCTACCCGATGGGAGCACCAGCATTGTGGAGTCAGTAAACCAAACCATAAATTAAAGCTTAAATGAATAGAACATATTTATAGCTTGTTACAACAATTTCCTAAACAGATAGTGCTGTCAACATTGCAACGGTCTGGTTGTTTTGCTGCACCTGCATTACCAACCTGGGCCACCACAATGTTGACAGCACTGTCCACACTGACAGATGCCCAGTGATCAGCTGAGGATAGGTCATCAATAGTAAAAGTCCCAGATAAACCATTTAATGACAAGTTTGAGGTCTGTAATGGTGGCAACTCGATTGTCTTCCAGCTTTTCCAGGAGCTGATATAATCATAATGGCTCCTGGACTAGTGTCGGTCTTCCTTCTGTTATAACAACTGGACAGCCACGGGCATGCCGTACTACAACTGCCAGCATGCCCCTGGTCCACCATTCCCTTCATGGACTGGAGCACAAGGATTTGTTATTTCATGCCTTTCTTCTCTCTCATTGAACTGTCCTCTCATCTTTGTTTTTTTCTGCCTCTCTCTCCCTGTCTCTTTGGGGGCGGGGAGGGGCGACTCCATTGCGCCCTCTTGTGTAGAGGGTGAGTATTGTCCCTGGGAGAGAGAACTGCAGCAGGGTCTTTGGCTTCAACGTATCTCTGATGAAGACACAGTTGGTACATTTAAAGGTATCCCACCGCTGCCACCTTTTTTTGTTTTCTTTCCCTTCTCAGCAAGGAAAATTAACACTCGGAAGAATTCCTCCACCACTGAAATGCATCAGATCCTCTACTCACACCCAGAGCTGCAACGCTGACAGTCACTCCCAGGTTCCTTAGCTGCATTGTATTGTGGGAGTTCAGGCCACTTTTCATCTTCCACAATGAAGTGCAGCAGAGCATTGTCTGTTCTTACCCCATCCCCTCAGGAGGCAGCATCAAGATGTAAAATCCTGCATCCTGAGAGTTAACAGCAAGGCAGCGTGGTTATTTTTCAGTGGTGTAGGAGGCTTCCTATGTGCATGAATTGCCTTTGATATGAAATTAATTAACTTTCCCTGCATGGGCTAATTCCAACACCAGTGTAGAAATAGCGTATTGTCTACTAGGAGGCGGGAGCTGCTGCTAGTAAAGCCCCTGCGGTATCCTGCATGACGCGTGACAGGACAGAACTGCTACTCTAGGTATCCGAAACTTAAAGGGGTTGTTTCGCGGCAGACATCAAAATTTTACATTAGCCTATTCCCCCTGTCACCCCCCGGGCATAAAATAGCATTTTAAAGCGGTTTTTAAACCGCTTGCTACTCACCGATGTGATGAAAGATGAACTTATAAAATTCTTCTCCCAAGATGGCCGCCGGTCCTTTCCCAGGGATGCACTGCGGTTTTCTCCCATGGTGTACCACGGGTCTTCTCCCATGGTGCACCATGGGCTCTGTGCGTTCCATTGCCGATTCCAGCCTCCTGATTGGCTGGAATCGGCACACGTGATGGGGCGGAGCTACGCGATGACGCGTAGAAGGGGGCGGAGCCAGAACGCCGCTCGTGCCTGGACCGTCCAGAAGGGAGAAGACCCTTCTGCGCAAGCGCGTCTAAAAAAGCAAGAAGACCCCGAAATTAGACGGAGCCATGGAGATGGGGACGCCAGCAACGGAGCAGGTAAGTGAATAATTTCTGTATGGCTCATATTTAATGCACGATGTATATTATAAAGTGCATTAGTATGGCCATACAGAAGTGTATAACCCTACTTGTTTTCGTGAGACAACCCCTTTAAGTGCAGCTGCTGACACCATCACTGCCGATAGGTGCCAAGATTTGATTGGCTGCCGCAGGTAGTGGCACTTTCCCTTCTACACCAATCAATATCGTGCATGCATCAATTATTGCTGTGAGCAGGGCAGGAGTATACGGTATATACATAGAGTACTGTGCAAAAGTTTTAGGCAGGTGGGAAAAATTGCTGCAGAGGAAGAATTTTTCAGAAATAGAAGTGTTAATAGTTTATTTCTGTCAATTAACAAAATGCAAAGTGACTGAAGAAAAGGGAAATGTAAATCCCATCAGTATTTGGTGTGATGCCCTTCACCTTCAGCAGTTCTTCTAGGTATACTTGCATTATAGTTTTTGTAAGAACTCGGCAGGGAGGTTGTTCCAGACATCTTGGAGGACTAAGCACAGATCTTCTGTGGATGTTCGCTCGCTCCAATCCTTATCCATGTAGTCCCAGACAGACTGATGTGAGATCAGGGCTCTGTGGGGGCCATATCTTCACTTCCAGGACTCCTTGTGCTTCCCAGTAAGGAGTCTTCACACTGCTCCCTGCAGACACTCATTATTGCACCACTCTCTTCCATGCTTCACTGCTGCCTGCAGGCGCTCATTATTTTACTGCTCTCCACCATGCTTCACTGCTGCCGGCAGACACTCATTATTGTACCGCTCTTCACCAGGCTTCACTGCTGCCTGCAGACGCTCATTATTTTACTGCTCTCCACCATGCTTCACTGCTGCGGCAGACACATTATTGTACCGCTCTCCAGCCCTTTAACTGACAAACTGCCTTCTGCTACAGCCCATCACTTCACATTGTGACTCCACCATTTTTCTGCACCCCGGTTCTATGTTTTTGTACATGGTTGAGACGTTCAGCCTTGTTTCTACCATAGCTTTTTGGCCACAATTCTTCCATGAAGACCACTTTTGGCCAGACTTCTCCGATAAGTAGATGGGTGTACCAGGGTCCCATTGGTTTCTGCCAATTCTGAGTTGATGGGATTGCTGGGCATCTGCCAACTTCTATAGGCAATAAGCATGATGTGTGTCTTATGTGGCACACTAAGTTTCCTTGGCCAGCCGCTACACTCCTCAATGTTGCCAATTTCTTTGTGCTTCTTCAGAAGAGCTTGAACAGCACATCCTGAACCCCCGGTCTGATGTGAAATATTTGCTGGGAGAGACTGCTGCTGCAGTACTTTGTGACTTGTTGCTGTGCTCAGTCTTGCTGTGGTGTATGGCCTGTGACTTGAAACTGTCTTTCATAACCTCACCTTTCTAGCAGTGTTTGTCTGTTCCTCACCCAGTTTTAATAATGATCAATATCACCTGTTTGGTATAATTGTATACTCATACACCGGACTGTAATTCCTAACTGTACAAGTGTCCCTAGAAGACCTGATGCTGAAGGTGAAGGTATTACACGAGTACTGATGGGATTTACATTGTTATTCAGTCACTTTATTTCTGTCAGTTAACAAAATGAAATTTATTAACCCCTTGTATTTCTGAAAGCGGTCTTATTGTGCAGCATTTTCTCCACAGCTGCCTAATACTTTTGCATAGTACCGTATATATCTATGGGTAACTGATAGCTACTGCTCATTTATATGCTATCTCACAGTTGTTGTTTTTTTTAGCATTCCTCACCATTTTCAGGATCTCTGCTCGTTGTTAGTGAATTGAAACCTTCCTGTTTACAGCTAAAAGCCCATCCTGTTTGTTCACACTAGTGCTGTGCAGTGCTGTCTCTTCTGATTGTTCAGCTCCGTCCTAGGAGCCAAATGGTGGAAACGTTAGATAAGGAACATGCTGGACCCAAACGGCACCAACCCAAAACCGTTGACTGCCATTATGCGGTCTGTAATTTTCCTGGGCAAAATAGCGCTGCATGCAGCACTGATTATCTGGGATTTTCGTGGAAATCGGTGACGCAGCCTGCAGCACTAATGTGAACGCTGCCTTACTCTTAGCAGACGCTGTGTTACAAGTGTACAGCTCTGGGTAATGAGAGCTGACATCTCTTACCTGTGCTGATAAATTGTAACACATCCTTTGAGGATCAGGTCAGGATGGATTTTCCGGTTCTTGGATGTAAGCAAGAATGTTCATGGAAAGAAACAGATCTTAAAAATGAGGAATTGCAACACAAAGTATATTGGAAAGTCGCAGAACTTTTCACTATACCAGAGTTAAGCTTTAGTTTTGGGCTGAGGCTGGAACCTGGGCGCCATGTTTCCTGTTCTGCAGGGGTTGGGTATCGCTGATTAACCCTTGCACCCTGCTTCAGTGTCCTAACTTGTAGCCTCTCTGCACTCCGGACTCCTTTCTCTGTATAACTGTCTATATTCTCCTTCTTGTCTGTGCCTCGTGCCTCTCTCCAGTTGGGAACCTCAAACTGCAGCAGGCGCTGTCCCCTGTGGACCCCATGGAGATTAAAGCAGACATCCACTGGACTCATGTCCACAAGATTAACGAAGAGCAGGAAGGGGTTAACACAGAGGGAGAGGAAATTGGCACGTCTTCTCCTTCCAAAGGTAATGCCCCCTGCTGGAGCTGCTGGGTGATAACATTGGTTATGTGTACTTTAGAGTTTTTAGGGTTTTGTCGTTAAGTTCATAACTTAAAGGGGTTGTCCCGCAAAAGCAAGTGGGGTAAAGCACTTCTGTTTGGCCATATTAATGCACTTTGTAATATACATCGTGCATTAAATATGGGCCATACAGAAGTTATACACTTACCCTCTCCGGTGCTGGCGTCCCCGTCTCCATGGCGCCGACCGAAGCCGCCTTCTCCCTCGATTAGACACGCTTGCGCTGTCTGCTCTTCTGTTCTGTTGAATAGGCCGCTCCGGCGTGCTCGCGCCGGAGAGCTGGTCTGCGCATGCGCAGAAGACCTGTGCGGCGCGAGCACGCCGGAGCGGCCCCATTCAACAGAACAGAAGAGCAGACAGCGCAAGCACGTCTAATCGAGGGAGAAGAAGGCTTCGGTCGGCGCCATGGAGACGGGGACGCCAGCACCGGAGGGGGTAAGTGTATAACTTCTGTATGGCCCATATTTAATGCACGATGTATATTACAAAGTGCATCATTAATATGGCCATACAGAAGTGCTTTACCCAACTTGCTTTTGCGGGACAACCCCTTTAATGACCTGTTACTAATTCACTGACCAGATGGGAATGAGACGGCGGCAACAACACTTCCTGGTAGCCAGATATGAATCTGCATTGCACCTGTTAGAATAACTGGTGTACTGCCCTCCTGTGGGCTGTGTCCTTTATACCAAGGAGCTTCGGGCTGCTACGTTAGTACTGCACTGAAATGGTTAACCACGTTATGGCACCTAAGCGGAGTCCAGCAGGGGTCTTATCCTGCACTGTCGTCTCCAGGGGGCCCGGGTTTCTCACTTTTATACTTATGTGTATTTTTTTTCCCGTTCTTCACTTTGTCGCAGCGCTCCAGCTCCCTTCCCACCGCCATGACCCCGTAAGAGCGTGGCTGGAGACCGTATCCGGAGGTAGATGATGGAGGGAGCTCACTCTGACCCCTTTTATAGAGCACTGTGGTTGCGCCGCTGCACCGTCTTTGCTCCCTGCATGTTTGCTCTGCTCTTGCTGTGGCTTGATTTGCGCCATTTTGCCCCTCCACGCGCTGCTCCTGGTGTGGCTGATTTCAACGGATGATACTAGTTATCTGTAGATGAATACTGGAGGGTCCTAAATTTACTTGGGCCACCGTATACGATACAAGTCACCAACCCTTAAGACTTTGCTAGCTCTTAAAGGGATGGCCAGGGTTAAAAAACATGACTGCTTTTTTCCAAACACAGCTCCACCCTTGTCCATTGGGTGGTGTGTGGTGTTGCAGCTCAACTCTATTGCAGTGTATTGAAACTGAGCTACAATACCTGAAACAACCCACAGACAAGGGTGGCGCTGTGTTTGGAGGAAAGCAGCCATGTTTTTCTAACCCTGGAAAACCCTTTTAATAAGGCTAAGCCTACTTGGCGAATTTAGCCACGACAGCCCTGCAATCTCCTAATTCAATGTAAGTCACTGTCTGTCACGTTGCGATTCGAAAATTGCCGAAACACACAGATCGCAAAATATCCAAATTTTCTGTTTTGTTTTGTTTTTCTTAATCTGCATGTCGTGCCAATTTGCGAGTCACAATTTGACCCACTCTGACTTCTATTAGATTAGGAGATTGCAAGGGTGCACCGCATTCTTTGGTCAGATGGCTAAAGTCGCCGTGTAGCCCAATACGGATCAGAGCTGCAGAGAAAGGTGACTGAAGACAGCGTCCAGAACTCTGCTTACTGCCAGTGAATAGGAAACCTGTCGCTCACATGCAGATGTCAGGAACCTGTCGCAGTTGTATGCAGCTGTCGTAGTTGTAGGTCTCGTCAGAATGTTTCTCTTTGCCTCTCGATATAAACCAGAATGTTTCCATTCACTGGCAGTAGGCGGAGATCTTGAAAACAGGGGCATTTATAAAGTCCTGGCGTTAATAAGTCACTATTCTGCACAATTCCTGCTTGCGCAAAAATTTGGGACTTTTCTGCTTTCTATGTCGCCCTTGCTACTTTTGGGGGGGGGATTTGGCAGGAGGGGTGGGGTCGGCTGCAGCCTATCAAATTTACTAATGATTTATATCAGAAGTTGGCGTAACTTATAGCACAAATCTGCACCTGGTTTCAAAAAGTGGCGCACGGCCCAAGATGCACCAAATATAATAAGAGGCCTGCGTCTGTTATTATTTATAGTCCATCAGTTCTAGATAAATGTGGCCTATTGTGTCCAGATGTGGTGCTGCGTCCATGTGATGGCGGCAGATTGCAACTATTGTGACTTGTGTGTAACTGAGACATGCGTGCGGTTTTCCTTTATTCCCAGGACTCTGCTGCGATGTGTTAAGTTGTGTGAAACCCCCCCCTTTAACCCGTTTAGGACCAGGCACTGTAAATTTACGGCGCCTGCTCCCAGGCTTAGAGCCCAGCCGTATGTAAAATTACAGCCGGGATTTAAGCCTTTTGCAATCAATCCGAGGCAAGACTGTTGTCAGCTGTTAGTAACAGCTGATAACCCGGAGGAGGAGTTTTTAACCCTCCCTGTCTTCTCCCCCCCCCCCCCCCCTCCCCCCCTCCGTACTAAAAAGTGAAAGCAGAAGTGTAACTTCCACTACGGGAGCCCGGGGGTCATGTGACCGCCAGGATTTCCTGCTACAGCAGAGCTACAGGGTCCCAGAAGACCCTGATCCACCTCTGCCAGTGACTAATGTCAGAAAAAAAACAGGATGTTTTTCCCTATAAATGGGGCTCCTATGGATGCCCCAGCTACAGTGGAAAAATGTCAAATTAAAAAAAACAAACATGTAATTGCCCCCCAGGAGGTCTTTTTTATGACGTCATGGGGGACATACATAGTATAAAAACATAAATACATACATCCATAAATAAAAACTACAGAATAAAACAACAATATATACATAAGAAAGAACATAACCCAAAGCAGACACCAACGAAAACCATCGCCACTGTAAACCATCACACTGTAAACCCAAAACCATACATATTATATATCAAAACGTCCGAAACAAAATTAGGAACCCGTTCCCATACTTTATTTTAGCGTAAAAATACTAATTTAAAAAAAACTATAAATGTTAAAAAAAAAATCCTTTTTTTTTGGCTTTTTACCTCCAATACAACTAAAAAACAGGAAAAAGATCAGTGAAAAAGATATTTAAAAAATAGCCTTATATGTCATGGGAAAATAAAGCGGCAAAAATAATTTTGGTAGCTTAATGAAAAAAAATAGGACAGTAAAGCCACCACATGGGTAAAACCCCTAAAAGTGTCTGGTCCTTAAGGCCGCCTGCAGACGACCGGATCGGACCGGCTGTGAGAATTCTCGCAGCGGGACTGACCCGAGCGCCTGCAGAGAGCACCGCAGTCTTACCCGCTCCCGCAGCTCCGGCTCTTTCATTAAACCATGATTTCGCGCAGACAAACTGCGGCCATCTGCATAGGATTGCGTGCTGTAATGCAATCCTATGCAGGCGTTCAGGGGCGGAAATTCTGCGGGGGAATCCCGCCGCGGAATTTCCGCCCGTCTGCTGGCGGCCTTAGATACAAAACAGCCTGGTCCTTAAGGGGTTAAAGCCTCTGAACACTAACTTGTGGTTGCTGTAAAACCCAGTATCCCGCCCCCTAGGGGTCCAGGAAGCTGAGAGATGTGAAGCTTTTCCTCCGTCACTGGCCACACCGCGGTAGCTGTTTAGTATGTGAAACCCAGCAAACATATCCTGGACCCATGTGAAATGGACAGGGTGTCTGGGTTTACTGTGTGTTTCTTGTTTTCTACCAGCAGGGGCAGCATTTGCACAGTATTCTGAGACCATTCTTGTCAATATAGCAATGACTGAGCTGTTCTTTATACTTCGGTGATTCTGCTACTGACATTTTATCGGGGAACTCTGCACTAATGAGGGGCAAGAGCCCCAAAACATCTGTAGAATGGTGGGTTTTCTCTGATGGAGAAGATTCAAGTGTGGCTTATAATCATTCTTCAAGACTAGAGATGAGCGAACGTACTCGGATAAGCACTACTCGTCCGAGTAATGTGCTTTATCCGAGTATCTCGCCGCTCGTCCTGAAAGATTCGGGGCGCTCCGCTGCTGACAGGTGAGTCGCAGCGGGGAGCGGGGGAGAGCGGGCGGGAGAGAAGGAGAGAAAGATCTCCCCTCCGTTCCTCCCCGCTCCGCAGCGCGTCCCGAATCTTTCAGGACGAGCGGGGAGGTACTCGGATAAAGCACATTACTCGGACGAGTAGTGCTTATCCGAGTACGTTCGCTCATCTCTATTCAAGACCTATTAGAAGTCATTTTGAATCACAGAGTGGCTGCACTCCAATAGGTGGTGCTGCAGATGCGTTATACCATATTTTGCATATCTTTCTCCCAAGGAGCTTTGCATGATTTATAAGACACCAACTGATGTTTCCACAAGGAGAAACATTAGCCCCCCTGATTCCTCAAGGACACAGGCCTTTTTTTTTCTTTCATTTTCGATTTTGCCTTCCAGTTTTCAAAAAATCTTTATCCATCGACGTTTGCAATCTTGTGGGGGTAGGGAAGGCTTGTTTTTAATGCGTTCAGCGTGGAAAAATGATGTGATAACTTTGATATTGAATTTATATAGTTTTTTTTGTTTTGTTTTTGTTTTTTTGCTATACTACTTTTAAAAAAAATAATCTTATTTTTTTCCAAAGATTTATTTTCTGCCCCATAATTTTTTTTTTCCCGTCAACATATTTGTGCAAGGGCTCGTTTTTTGCGGGACGACCTGTGTTTCTATTGGTACCATTTTGATAGCTTTTTATTACATTTTTTCTTGGAGCTGTGGTGACCAAAAAAGTGCAATTTTGATGATGTGTATTTTTTTTATATTCACCGTTCTGGATAAATAATGCATTGCTTTGTTAGAGCAGGTTTTTACGGACACAGAAATACCAAATTTGTTTTGAGGATTCTTTAAACTTTTTTTTTCTTACCTTTTTTTATTTTTTCTAATAAAACTTTTTCTAAACTCCTTTTTACATTCTTTTCTCGTCTGTAACATTGTGGGACACAGCAAGACCTTGGGTATAACTTCTGCCACTAGGGGGCGACACTAAGCATAAAAAAGTTTTAACTCCTCCCACTAGCTATACCCCTCCTGCAGGCATTCAGCTAGCTCAGTTTTTGCTTAGTGTCTGAGGGAGGCAGATGTCTTTTAATAAAGGTATTCAGGACTCCATGGAATGTGGGCAGCATGGTAGGCAGGACTCTCCATATTACCCACGAGGAGGGCAGACGGCAATTGTCTGCTCTCCTTCAGGAAGAAAAGGTGGCATATCAACTCTGACGAAAGTTGTTAGTGACCCGCCAGCCATAGTGTCACCATCCTGGAGCACTCCCATCCTCTCTAAAAAAAAAAAAACGGCGAGAAGATGGGGATCACTGCTGGAGATGAGGGAGCATTCCCAGCATCAGGAATAGCAAGAATAGGTAAGTAACTAGGTGAGCATCTCTCCTCTTGCTGCCCTGTCCTGTAACAGGAGCCCCCTCCTGTGTCACTGTGCCTGCCATGCTGTGTATGTTGCCGTTGCGCGGCGTGTGTAATTTTGCTGTTGCACGGCGGCAGGATTATCTTTGATACCATTGCAGTGGTTGTTTACTTGCCACTATTTGGTGGCCATGCTAGTTTTGCCGCCATTGCGGCTGCCATGCTTGCGAAATGTGGCAGCTGAGGAATGGTCGCCTGTAGCTGGTATTCCTTGTCAGCGTGCGGCGCATAGCCACAGCTGCTGCCGCACGGCCGGGGTTTTTTCGCCGCAGCAGGACCCGCTGTGCCGTTACCGCGGGTCACGGCTTTTCGGGCCTATCAGGCCTCGTTCTCTAAGGCGCTGACTTGGCCTTTTTTTTTGTGGTCCTCACAGGTCCTACGTGGGCATAGCAGATAGCGACTGTGTTGCTGCAGCGCCTCGCTCGCCTGTAAACTTAGCCTACAGCTCTCAGGCCTAATCAGTGTTTTGCAGTTGCAGCAGACCTATGACCTCCGCGTGCCTCTTTAGGTTGGCGGCATGCCACCTGTCCAAGGGGGGACTGGTTACTACCAAAACAAAATAAAAAATTTGGGCCCCAGTTTTGGGCCTACTGTGCAGTAGCCATATAGCTACCGTGCGGCCTGTGTTTCCACCGGCTGGCATGTTTACTTTGTCGCCGCTGGTACGGCATACCGTAATCGGTTGCCATGTTGTTTTGCTGCTGCTGCACACCCTGGATGGCAGGTTTTTCATTTACCAGTTGGCCACAAAATCATTCAAGCTATTTGTTGGCATTACTCCTGCCCTGCTCAGACCTGTGGTACCTTCCATATGGAAAGAGTACTTGCACAGGGAATCTCAGGACTCATTGCTCTCCATGTCTGCTCCGGGCCGGGTTGAGCCTTGCCTCCCCTTTTGCCCCTCCTGCAGTTCCATGCAGGCAGCCTTGGTGCAGTGTCCAAGTCCAGGATGACATGCGGACAGGCATCAGCCAGAACCACATATTGTGCACTTTCTCCGCACGATGAGATTTACATCCAGCATAGAAGATCTCGACTTCCGAACAAAGACATTCGAACCATTTGCCGGCATTACTCCGGCCTTGCTGAGATCTGTGGTACCCTGCATTTGGAAAGAGTACTTGCACAGGGAGTCTCTGGACTCATTGCTCTCCATGTCTGCTCCGGACTGGGTTAAGCATTACCTAACTGCAGGCCTTGCTGTTGCCCCTCTTGCAGTTCCCTGCAGGCGGCCTTGGAGCAATGTCCGAGTCCAGGATGACGCGCAGACAGGGTCTGCTAGAGTCACATACTATGCACACTCTCGCTACAGTACGAGATTACATTCAGCGGAGAATATCCTGTTTTACGGGCAACAGTGTTTTAACTAATTATCGGCATTCCTCCGGGCTTGCTGAAGAGCGGTGTTACCTTCCATATGGTAAGAGTATTCTGCTTAAAAATTCTGCGGACACATCGCTCCTCATCTCCACTCCAGAACAGGGGAGCCTTAGCTAAGGGCTAGCTTCCCTATGATGACCAGCCTGCAGTTTTCTTGCAGGCACCTTGGAGCGATCTCCACTTACAGGATGAGACACAGAGCCGCATATGTTTGGCGCTCACACCACAGCACAAAATTGGCGGACAGTTAGTCAAAGAATACCTTGTCTTAAGAACAGTCTAGTTCTAGGTATAGTGGTAGTCCAGGGGTTCACCCTCCAACAGGGACCCTGGGGGCTGTGGGTCCGTCTACTAGCAACTCTCCGGTCAGCTGTATAGTACACTAAACCTCTGTGTCGGATCCCTCTTGAGGCAGCCTCAGAACCGAAACGACATCTAGTGCTTCTTGGAAGACTGGAGTGCAGCCGTGTCCATGGGACATAGGTCACTCAGCTTGTCTGTGATGCATGAATGATTCCTGTTGAAATGGGGGCCGCTGCTGACCCTAATTTCCTCAACTGCGTATGACTGTACTGTTGCCGTAGGCGTACTCTGTAATTCAGAGTAGTCTCCAACTTCACTCCTAGAGCGTGTCTCCATGGATCCTTCCTGTGCAGGTACAGTACATAGGGTTCTGGTCCAGCAGTGGAGCCTGTCCGACAACTGCTTCGCTAATCGAAACAGTTGAGATGCCAGACATCCTCTAGTGCCTCATCTTGGCGAAGGTCAATTCGCTCTTTGGCTGACGCGCCTCCCAGTGGATGGGTGCAGTTGCGTCAGCAGAGCATTTGCTAGGGGTTCAGACTACACCTTATAGAACGCCATCCGGAAGAGGAAGCGTTTTACACCAAAAGCACGATGTGATCCTCCTGCGCCGTTTCCTCCTGCATTGTTGCTGGCAGGAGACCGTGAAACAGTTTGCACTGATACTGATTTCAATTCTAGCACTTGACCCTCCCAATTCCGGATGTTTTCCACAAAAGAGCCAGCTAGATTCACGTACTTGGTAATCTTGAAGTGGTTACTATCGTGATTCACAGTGGAGTTGGGTCTTAGTATCTCGGCTGTTGGTAATACTGCGCATGCGCTGATAAAACTTAGAGCGATAGAATGAGCTAACCTGACCGCTGGGAGCTCTTGTGAGAGATGGGACCTCTCGCGCAAGCGCAGAGGAGTAGATCTGCCGATATGGGGCTTGGAGCTGTTTGGTGAGCTTACATGGCTGCTGGGAACTCACGCGAGATGTGGGATTCCCCACGCATGTGCAGAGTAGTAGAATAGACACTACGGAGACACAACTGTCAGATGGAGCATGCGGATGCTAATGGGGGATTGCAGTACTGCCTCTCACATGCCATCCTATGACGAGGAGATGTAAGGTATGACACAAGTGTGCAATAATGTTTTAATTAGTGGTGATAAGGTGATTGGTTATGTGTAATATAAAATGGAGGTGATAAGTGTATGTTTAAATCGGCTTGATAAAGACCTATGTGAAGGATCAAAACGGCTGTTGCTGTTATGATTAAGGAAGATTAAAGAATGCACAAGAATTCTATGATGATCCTATGGTGAATATTTGAATTTGTATACACCATTGATGCTGCTTTCTTATACTGCAATCTGTGGACTTCTTTGGGATTTGGATCGTGTCCCAAGCAAGAGTGCATCTATTGTGCCGCTCCATCCATGGTGGGAAAGCTGGTGAGTGCGGCTGACAAATTTTTATGTTTGTGAGCTGAAGGTCCCCAGTTTTTTGAGGTTCAGTTCTATTGCCGCTGGTGCGGACGTCACATCCAGCTCGCCTTAAATACTCTTCTCCCTTTCGAGCAGGAGACGCTATCTGGCGGAATTCTCCTTGTCATCAAAAGAAGGTAGTTAACGACCAGTTGCATGTTACCTCACTGCAGGTAGGTAGTATCAAGATCCGTGTTAATGAAGTTTTTCAGTTTACAATAGCAGCTAGTCCCACGGGAAGTGCCAGTCACTGGTGGGCTCGGTCTGACTTCGCAAGATTCCCTCTCTAGTGGCTTTCGTCAGTCACTTTGGCTCTGTGTTGGCCCTCATGTAAGCACGAGTCATGTCTTTGGTTTTCCAAAGTGGGCTCCTCACACTGACTGCCACTCTGCGGCAGTACAGGTTCTCCATGTCAGGAACATCTTACCGTCAGACTGTGCTACGGCACATGTTGCTCGGACAGCAAGTGCCTCGTTGAGAACTAGCTCCCAATGAGTGGTTGGAACCATTACTCAGGCCCTTTATGCTCAGTGTCTGAGCTTGCTGGCTGCCTAGGCAACCATTCATGCTGCTCACGGTGAAAGAGCTGATTACGCTCCTTTACACCTGCAGCTTATATTTTCCCACCCCCTTTGGTATTGCTCTAGAACATCCAATGGTCTTGCTTTGTCCCCCAATGATACAGACAAGAAAGCAAGATTTTGGTATAACTTGCCGTAAAATCTTTCTCCTCCTGTTCATTGGGGGGGACAGCACCTACCCAGTCTGTTAGGACTGTAACATGTACTCCTCTTGGTTCGAGTGTCCTCGGTGCAGTCGCACATAATGAGTTTTAGTTCTTGAGTATTGTTATTATCTATTATTGTCGTATTGTACTGGCTGCTCCTACTGCTTACATACAAACTGAGCTAGTTGAATGCCTGCAGGTGGGATATAGCTAGTGGGAGGGGTTAACACTTTTTATGTTTCGTGTCGCCTCCTAGTGGCAGAAGCTATACCCAAGGTCTTGCTGTGTCCCCCAATAAACAGGACAAGAAACAGATTTTACAGTAAGTTATACCAAATATCCTGTTTTATGTTGTTGTTTTTTTGTCCCTGAAAGGGACTTGATCTTGCAATCATTCAATCGCTCATATTTAAGGCAATACCATAATATTACATTATACTGCATTCTGACAGGCAGTCTATCAACCTATCAGCCATGGCAGCTCTGGAAGCATTCAGAACCAACCTGGCGGCACTTTGTGATCTCATGGGGTTGGTGTTCAGGACCCCCACCCCCGAATACAGTCAGAATTTACAGCTTCATTTAAAGGGTTAACAGCCACAATCAGCGTGAACGGTAATCGAGGCTGTTTTGGGTGGGTGACGGAATTAAAGGTGGAGTTTCACTGTCCTTTAGATTAGGATCGGCATTGGTAGATGCTGCTGAACTTTAAGTCCAAGCATAATTTGGAGCTATGGATACAGGAAATTTGAGGAATTACTGTGCAGCGCCCCCCTCTGGCAGGAGATGTCAACAGTTGCTTGTCTGCGAAGCTAACTAATGACCGCATAATGTGAGACTCACGAGGAACTAACTCTGCAGCCTGCTGTGTGTGACTCCTCCCTGCCGCTTTGTTCTTATCCTCCTCCGTCTTCGCGGTTTTTCCGGCCTCTCTCTAACATCGCACTGTTTTCTTTCTGTTCCTCGGTGGTTTCTTTGCTGCTTCCCATCTTCTCCCTTAGTTGCCTGTGAGGATGAAGAAGCCGAGGCTGAGGTGCTGGGGACTGCTCTTGCCGAGGCTGAAGCAGGAGGTGATGGGGACACATCTGCAGATCTCGGTGACGGTATGTGGTCTCTTCTTGTAGTTTTTGAGAAACTCTAAATGTTCACATTTTAGTGCTTGTGCCCGGACTATCCCAGAAGTAGATGTTGCAATCAGTAGAGGAGCCTGGGAAATCTGGCATTACCTGACTCCACAGGGTACAATGCCAGACTACTGCTTTCCCACACTCCTGCTGCATTCAAGGGGAACAAATTCCACCAATTACAGCAACAATGGACATCTGATGAGTACAACCTTATGTATTGGTAGAGGAAAGCGGGTTCCGACTTTCTGAAACACAGTTTAGGTGGAATTAGATTTTTGGCATGTTACCTGCAGTAAAGTTGAGCTACCACAGGGGGCATCAGAGCAGCCAAGTCTATCAGTTTTCCTTTTCACCATCCATGGAGGTGTTAAAGTGGTTACCCAGTTGTAAAACTGTTGGCCTATCCACAGGGTAGGCTATCAATAGTAGATCAATAGGCATCTTGCGGTCCAGGAACCCTGTCGATCAGCTGCTTGCTGGACTAGTGTGCTCGTGCAATGAGCTGTTTTATACGGGAAGCACACTGCTCCGTTCCCATTGCAGTGGCCTGGCTTAGTATTATGTAGCTGCGTGTATCCTGCAGAAATCAACTTGGCACATGAGGCCAAGAGAACAGCGGAGTACCAGGGGTACTATCTAATCTTGATAGCCTATCCTAAGGACAGGCCATCAGTAGTTTACAACTTGACAAACACGTTAACACTTAATATCTTTTTACTCAGATGACGACATCCCATCAGACGCGGAGGCGGAGGAGCGACTGCAGCAGTCGGAGAGGCTGAAGCTTCGACTGGATGAGGATGAGAGTTCAGATGGTAAGTATCTGACTTCGTTTTAACCATAATGGACCTTTAACTCCACCCACTGTGAATTGATATGTGTCTCCATTATAAATGACATAAATTTGCTTGGTGTCTCTCTGTAGAGTTGGACATAGGTTCCAGTCTAGCTGTACTGATCCATGAGCCAGCAGTGACTGTCTGCAGCCCTAAAGCACAGAATGAGAAGGTGTGTGGGGTCACCGGGTATAGTTTGCGGTCTTATATGTGTTTTATTGGATTGCAAATATTCTCCTTAAATATGTTTCCCTTGTGAAACAGAGCTACAGTAGTTGTAAATTGAGGGAGACTGAGATATGTTAGCACCCCTAGTGGCGAGGTAAACACATACAATGGCTGTTACTATAGGAGTTTGCATTGACCAGATGTCATCCCACCACCACCTCCCTAGATTGGGATATGTTAACACCCCTAGTGTTCGGGTGAACATGTACAGTGACTCAAGGAGTTTGTGTTGACCAGATGTTTTGCCTCTGCAGGTCTCTGTGTTGTCTCCCAAGGAACGGACTTCGCCAAGTGTTAGATTTTTCCCTGAACCCTACATCTTGCAAGCCGGCAGCAAAGCAACAACTCCATTAGAACCAAAAGGTTTATTGCCTCTCTTGCCAGTCTGTTCCCAGCCAACTGCAAAACTGGTTACTCCAACATCTCCTGTGAAATCCCCATCAATACCGCCTCTCCTTCGTCCTCTGAGGTCACCAACCTCCCCTATACGCTCTCAACCCTTACCTTCAACAGAGGCAGTCACTGTTCCTACCACCACCAAGCCACCTGTGTGTCTGCAGCCAAGTCCACTCATCACTTCCACCCCTCTGGCCAAACTGCCTTTTAACAGCCCTGCACTAAGGACGAACACGTTGACTAGTCCCAGTTCAGAAGAGGCTTTGAAACGTATTGACCTCATAGAAGAATTTTGGACAAAAAGCGCTGAGATTCGACGTAGTCTTGGGTTGACCCCAGCGGAGCGAAGTAGACCATCTGAGGTCAGTTTTCCATCCTTGGATGCTAATGCTCCAAGGTCCCTGGCATCTAAGACTGCGCCAGTTGATATGAAGTCTCCACTGCTTAAAGCTCAGCATGTCCTCAAGAAGGTGAATCCCAATAGACTCGATGTCGAGCCCCTGTCACCACTCACTCCCATATCGCCTTCCGAAAAGGAACTTAAGAGCTCAGAGGGTGAAAGGAGGGACATGTCAACTAGTTCAGGTCTCGGATTAAATGGCAGTAATTCCAATACTCGAACTGTGGCTAGTGAAAGTTTTAACACCTCCGACTCTGCTTTGCTTACTCCACCATCTAGTCCACCTCCTCCCCCACCACAAGGAGAAGAGCCTGCTACACTCCAAAGAAGCTTAGCTTCCTGGCAGAATGGACCAGAGTCCATCCCACCACCCCCGACCCAGACAAGAGGGAAATCTCCAGATGCTCCTCAGCCTCCTCCAAAATTGGAAGAGATTCGGAAGTCCTTTGTTGAGAGCGTGGATGAGATCCCTTTTGCCGATGATGTGGAAGATACCTATGATGAGAGAACAGATAACTCAAGCTTTCAGGAGAGGTTCTTCACTCCTCCAACCAGTCGGGGAAAACTTCAGAGGCTTCCCTTGACTAAGGAAAATGGAGAACTTCCATGTTCTTTGGATAAAGGGCACCAAAGAAAAAGACTTCTTCCGCAGTTGACCCCTGAAGCTAAAGAGTTGGCCGAGGAGAGAATGAGGGTGAGGGAGAAGTCGGTGAAAAGCGCGGCATTGAGAGACGCCATGGCACAACAACTTAACAAAATGAAGCAGCTTGAAACCATGCAGGCATCTCATGGAGGGTCAGTTTTGTCTTCCACCAATCTAGCTACCCACCTCCCTGTAGAGTCCAGAGCTCTACCTGAGGCGCCCACTCTCAGACTAGAAGCTTTAGATGAACTCTTTCTGTCTCCTTTACCAGCCGAGGATTCTGTCACCTCCTCGGAAGGTTCAGGTGGTGGAAAACCCAAGAAGAGGCCTTCGTTGTTCTCACCGAGGAAGAAAGAGAAAAAGTCAAAGGGGGAGACGAGCCGGTTGTCTGATAAAGCAGACGACGGCACCAAACCCAAATCACTGTGGAAGTCAGTCTTTTCTGGTTATAAGAAAGAGAAGAAAAAAAAGTCAGCAGATGGGAAATCTACTCCGAGCACTCCTTCTAGCACCAACACTGTAGACTATGGGAAGGTCAAAGCGCCCAATGTGGCCCGTGGAGCAGGTAACGGTCTGATGATGGTCTACTGTTCAGGTTTGTATTCTTCCACGAGGAGTATTTGTGACTAACTCCGTCTTGTCTCTTAGAGCTTCCACTGAGACGACACCTGAGTTTCTCTGAGGATTCCGATCTCTCCAGCGATGACGTCTTGGAAAAGTCCACACAAAAGTCCAAACGTGAGGTAAGTGGCTCTCTGCTGCTGACTGATCGCGCTGAGATTTCAGTTATTTGCATTGTGAAAATATTTTCATCCTGATTTCATGCTTCCGTCTCTCAGCGCTGCCTTGACACCAATGTTTACATGGATGGAGATGAGGTATCGTGTCATGTCCTAAGTAGCCGGGGATTTACAGTAGTTTAGCGCTAGTTCTATAGGACTTAATGCAAATGGTCTGGAAAGGAGCTGGAAATTCCAGTGAGGCATCAGACATGTAGTGCCTCGTGTCTCATTGACAATTTAAACTCTCTGCAGAGTAATGTATTCCTGATACCTCATGGTGGTTTGTTCATACATGACTAAGTGTCCCACCTCCACTTTTTTCTTACCTCTGTGTTCTTCATGGTTGACAATTGAGAATCCCCATACTAATAAAGGCAGCAAACATTTGCTGCCGTGTTTTTTTCCCTCATAGTTCAGAAACGTGTGGGCAGGGGCATTCAAACATCATATGTGATCAGTGCAATGTTCATGTGGATCATGTAATGTAACTTGCTTATTTCCTGTCACCGACTAGTAACACTTCCCAGTCTGTCATTGTCTTGTCAGCTGTGCCGTGCGTCCACTGTCATTTCTTGGCGCGCGTTGTTCATGGTTCATTTCACCAGCTGAGCTAATTGTATTAATTCTGTTAAACACGAGCCTGGGAAATGGAGACCTTTAATGGATGAATGTCAGTATGCATAGACAGAGGGTTAGAGGGGAGGGTCATGGCAGTACTGCCAACAACAGCCAATCACATATCAGCCTCATTTTGTAAGTGTCACTTGCAGAATGAAAACAGCAGTTCTTAGCTACATTGGTGTCTACAGGGGTCTGGAAAGTCTTCACACCCTCTCACTTCTTTTTACATTTGTGTTATTTTGTGACCTTCTGCGAATGTAAAGAATAAAACTCACTTTTTCCCCTGTCATTTTGCACTCAATACCCCATAGTGACAACAAAATTGTGGTTTTTCATTTTTTAAAGAATTGCAAAGATTTCTACTATTGTGCATTGACATAAGTATTCACATACTATGGTATGATACATGACATTTAGCTCTAGGGGTCTCCCTTTTTTCTTGATTATCTCTGAGATGTTTCTGCAACCTGATTGGAGTCACCTGTGGTCAACTCAGCTGAATGGACATAATAGAACCCCCTCCCCCCGTCTTTATAAGGTCTCACAGCTCACAATGCAGATCGGAGCCAAAACTATGCCGTGAGGAGTAAAAAACTGCCTGCAGAGCTCAGAGACAGGATTGTGTGGAGGCTCAGATCTGGAGAAGCTACAAATACATTTCTGCTGCACTGAAAGAACAACTCTGTCAATCGAGTGATTTATTTACCGCGTGCCATTGGCATATCTCCCGCGTAGGGGCAGCAGTACACAATGTATTGAATACAGTGCATGCTGCGATCTATTTTGCATGCTGTGTATGAAAGGCACAATTGAAAGTATATGTATATTTGTTACCGCTTATTCGGCACGGAACACGTGTTAAAGAATGCTCGCGTGAAAGAGTCCTAAGCGGAAGAAGGGCCGTGGTAAGAGAGGTGACCAAGAACCTAATAGTTGATCTGGCTGAGTCCCAAAGATTCTGTGTGCAGATGGGAGAAACATCTAGAAGGTCAGCCATCACTGCAACCTCCACCAATCTGGGCTTCATGGCGGAGGTGCCAGAAAGAAGCCTCCTCAGTAACACATGAATGCCGTCTAGAGTTACCAAAAAGCCCCTAAAGGCTTTCAGACTTCAAAAAACAAGATTCTCTGCTGTGAGGACACCAAGTTGGAACTTTAAGCGTTCTGTTTGTAGGAAACCAGGCGCCGCTCATCACCTGCCCAATACCATCCCTACAGTGAAGCCTGGTGGTGGCAGCATCATGCTGGGGAAGGAGAGACCAGTCAGGGTTGGTGGAAAGCTGAATGGAGCAAAGTACAGAAATAATGACAACCTGATCCAGAGAGCAAAGGACTTCAAACTGGGCAGTAGGGTCACCTTCCAACAAGACACTGACCCTAAGAACACAGACAAGACTATACAGGAGGGGCTGAGGGACAACACTGTGAATGTCCTTGACTGGCCCCGCCAGAGCACTGAACCCAATCGAACATCTCTGGAGAGACCTGAAAATGGCTGTCCACAGGCGGCCAACCCGACAGAGGGCAGAAAATCCCCAAATCCAGGTGAGCAAACCTTGTGTCATCCTCCCCAAGAAGACTGGAGGCTGGAGTCGCTACCAAAGGAGGTTTAACGAAGTACTGAGGACAAGGGTGTGAATACTTATGTTACTGCAGAATGGGAGTTTTTCATTTTTTTAAAAACATTTACAAATTTTTCTACCATTCTGTTGTCCCATTGTGATTATGGGGTCTTGAGTGCAGAATGAGGGGGACACAAGACTACAACATAATAAAGTGTAAGGGCTCATGTCTACGATACGCGCGGATGCACTGCGGATCATCTTAAAAATGATTTTTTTTAATGGCTTGCGGGTGATCGCGGATTGTGTGTTTTCTTCTCCCACAGAGATGAATGGAACCACATCCGCGCGGGATCCACGATAAAAAGGAGCATGCTGCGATTTTAGATTCGCAAAGCACCTAGCAATCAAATCCGCAGGGTTTAATTAAGTTGCGGATGCCCCATTGTTTTCTATGGGTGGCTAGAGCTGCAGATCTCTAAATCAAATCTGCACGTGGACATTGGGCTTAAGACGTCCCGGACCCCCTGTATATACGAGTACTACATGTATATATAATATGTCTTCTTACTGGACATATACACATGGCACAGTCTACATTATTCAGGCTCCATCCATTATTTTATGTTCCTTGCGTACAGAGTTGCCAATTACATAATTCTATTAATTAATGACGATGATTATAACATATTGACATTATTACAAGCCAGCGACTATTATAACTTTGTGACAGCTTAATGATTACAGTTGGCAACACTGAAGACCTTGTGTAAAAATCAAAGTGGGCAAAAGCGGAGGAGTTGCCAATCGGATTCCTGTTTTTTTTTTTCTTGTGCCAGCAAGACTATAAGCAGTGATCTGTTTGGTTGCTATTGGCCCAGTTAAAAGATCATATGTGATCTAATTGGTTGCTCTGAACCTGTAGCAGCCGGTTACATTCCAGCTATTTTATATTGTCGGCCAATAAAATAACTGCTATCACTTCCTATTCTGCTCTGATAGGACACTGTGGCAGACATTAGATTCCAGCTTTTATTTTTCCATTGTGGGCTGGAAATTAAGCAGCGAACTGATTGGTTATGGCCGTCCTCTGCTTGCGCCTGCCTTGGTTTAGGCTTCTGACTGCTAGGGAGATGTTATATCCTATGGATTAATACATAATAAGCTAGTCTGGGGGTCATGCTCTTCTGTCAATCTGAAATCACAAGCTGTATTAATGCTCGCCCCCAGAATGTCAAGAAACGCCCTCTTTTAATACAACTTGGTATAAATCTCGCCCCTTTTGGCACAGTTCACCAGACTGTTCATGAATACACAATGCTCAGCCCTCCCAAACGACTGAATACCGAATCTGCCTTGTTGCGCTGTAATACTCCCCTTCCCCACCCCCAATATTCACTGACTCGGACTACTAATGGTGGCCATTTTGGAAGTCACCCAGAAACTAGTAGAACAAAGATACAGACAGCATAAGACAACTCGTAAGCTGTACTCTGATAGCCAATTCGGAGATGTTTTCGTTTTACTATAATCCTCTGTAACTCTCCCTGGCAGCCAATGAGCAGATGTTTTTCATTATTGTCATTGTTTAACTATTGTTTAACCAATTAATTTACATTTTGCTTTAACTTTATTAATTTGCTTCGTTTTCCCCTTTGCGGCTTGTGTTGTGTCAGTCGGTCTATGTTCCCCATGCTCTGGCGTTCAGACGATCGTACTCCTCAAAGGTAGTGACATCATTACGCTGCTAATCTGTCCATTCCATCTTCTCTCTACCCAAATTGGTCAGAGCTTCCGTGGTAGTCCTGGTTCTTGGGGTGCATGCGCTGCCATCACAGCTGCTCTTGCACTGACCGGGTAGACACTTGGGTAGGGGGAGGTGGCCATTATGGATTGGGGGAAGGGTTGGCAGCCCGTGGGAGGTGGGGGGGGCGTTACAGCAGCTTTTTCTTGGGGTATTTGCTGTAGAATTGAGGTGACTCTTGTCTGGGGTCCTCATGTCTCCTCCCTACAGAAAGCCTACACTGAGGAGGAGCTCAATGCTAAACTCACCAAAAGGGTGCAAAAAGCCGCTCGGAGACAAGCCAAACAGGAGGAGCTTAAGAGGCTACATCGGGCGCAGGTATGTGACCCCAGAACGCACCCCCCTCCTAACTCATAGAGCTTTTATTTTTTCGGTTGCATAAGGGCTTGTTTTTTACAGAATGAGTTGTGTTTTCAGTGGTATTATTTAGCGCACCATATAATGAACCGGAAAACCTAAAAGTTTCTAAGGAGGAAGAAATAGGGGGGGGGGAATGCAACTGTGCAATTTTTGGCAAGCGTTAGCTTTTTATGATCACAGTGCAGTAAAAGTGATATCTTTATTCCTTGGGTCTATACCATTACATGTATTGTACTATTGCATTATACTGTATTCTGACAGGCGGTCTCTCTCAAGCCATGTCACAAGCACGCCTTGGTAGGCAATCATACATGGCAGCCCTGAGGGCCTTCAGAAGGCCCCTGGCCGCCATGATAACTGAACGCCACATCCCTGATCACCCTTCAGAGGTGAGGGAGGGACATTTGTGACCCCCTAAGGCCGGTCATGGGTGTTTTAAATGCTGCTGTCAAGGTTAACTGCCAAGACCCCCATGAACTCTGTTCAAGGCTGTTGCGGGCAGGGGTCAGCACTTAAAGACTACCGACACCTGCAGTGTATATAGAGGTCGCGGCCCAAGCGTGCAGATCTTAAAGGATACTAAACAGAATGTCCATAAAAGATATATTTTGTTGCTTAACCACTTAGTGACCACCCATACGTGTTTTCGCAGGGTCTGTGTGGGTGACAACTCCCTGCTATCGGCTGCCAGAGGTAGCTGATAACCTGGAGCTGTCATAGGGGGCTGTGGTGAGCGATCCCCAGTCACGTAATCGCTGTTATCCAATGGATATGAGCGATCGCATAAAAGTAAAAAAAAAAAGTGAAGTAAAGTTGAAGTTTCAGCTACCCTCACAGATCGGATCCATAAGGGGAGCTGAAACTACTCCCCTCCGCGATGTCCCGTGGCGTTCTGGTCCTGCAAGGACCTGATGCCGTCGTCTGTGCATGTGCGCTACATGCAAGATGTCGGGCGCATCCGCAGAAGGCCGGGAAGTCCGGGTAATTTAAAATCTCCCTGATCCAGACTTGCATAAGTATCAGAGACCAGGAAAATGTCACAGGGGGTCATGGCATGCTGTCCCTGGTCACATGGTCACCATTATTCAATGGATAACGGCGATCTTGTAAAGTAAGAAAAAAGTTTACGTTTTATCTTCCCTCACGGAACATATCCGAGACTGGGGGGGATGAAATTGTGTACCTAAGCCCCCCCCAGATTTATCCGCGGACCTTACCCTGGCTTCTGTCCACCATTTTGCCAACGGGCAAAAAAAAGCTGAGGATTGCCGCAGTAACTTAAAATCTCCCTACTCCTGGCTACCAAACGTAGCCAAGAGTCTGGAGATTTCACAGGGGGCCGCGGTATGCGGTCCGTGGTCACGTGATCGCCGATGTCCATTGGATAACAGCAATCATATTAAAAAAAATAAATAAATGTTAGTTTCACCTCCCATCACAGATCCGACCCGATACCCGCGGATGGTCAATAAAAGGGAATTTTAAAAACTGGAGCATAAAAAAAACGTGACATGCTCCGTTTTTGTGCGGGTCTCCCGCGGGGACGGCTCCCGCAGGCTTCTATTGAAGCCTATGGAAGCCGTCCGGATCCGCAGGAGACCTAAAATAAGAATAACTTACCCGCAGCGGACCGGGCACCTCTTCTCTTCCTCACGGCTGGATCTTCTTGCTTCGGGCCGGCGGATGTGCCCGGCGCATGCGCGCGGCACACCGCCGACGTGCCGAGTACATCCGCCGGCCGAAGAAAGAAGATCCGGCCGTGAAGAAGAGGAGAGGTGCCCGGTCTGCTGCGGGTAAGTAAATTCTTATTAATTCTTCTCATGTCCGCGGGGCAGGAGGGACCCGCTACGGATTCTCCATGGAGAATCCGTAGCGGTCCTGATTTTCCACGTGGACATGAGGCCTAAGGCGCAAATGGGCTTGGTCACTGAGTGTTTTCTCACTAAAGACTCTTATCCGCTATCCACAGAATGGGTAATAAATGTCTGATCGCTGGGGGTCTGACCACTGGGACCATCAATGATCTTGAGATCCGCAATCCCCGAATGCCCCATGTGCCTGGTGCGATGACGCACATGATTGACCACTACTCTATTAATTTCTATGGGATGGGGAGAGTTAGCTAAGCACACCAATCTCACCTCCCTTATAGAAGTGAATGGAGTGGCAGGTGAGCATGCTCACGACTGCACCAATCACACGTGGCAATTGAGTTGGACCGATCTTGGGATCAGCATACACTCCTTTAACCCTTCAGTGAAAAGTTCTGCAACCTTTGAATAGTTATCGGGGTTATTTGCTTAGACTGGCATTCAACGCACCGGTTTAAGTAAATCCTGAGCCCATCGACCAGCGCCTCTTCATCCCAGATGTCATTCTATCGTCTTGCAGATAATTCAGCGTCAGCTGGAACAGGTGGAAGAGAAGCAGCGGCAGCTGGAGGAGCACGGTGTGGCCGTGGAGAAGGCGCTGCGAGGAGAAGCCGGTAAGTTTCTCTTCAACTTTTGCTGATCTGCTAGTACATCTCACTTCCTTCGGGGGGTGCTAGACATTGCAGCATCCTGCGTACAGCTGAGCATGCGGCGCAGACACGGTGTGTATACTAACCCCTGTCGCCCCGTATCCTCCCCAGTCTATCGGTAACTCTGCAGTCTGTGACCTTCCGTGGTAAAACTTGTCTTCTGTCGTCACTTTTCCAAGATCTCATATTATTAATCTGATTGACTCTCCTCAATTCTGAGAATCCCCTGTCGTGAGCATCGAGCAAGCAAACCCAACGCGCCCTTATGTTCTCGCGCTCATTACCCACAGGTAATGGTGATCTCCCTGAGATGTGAAGTGCGTTGTACCTCAGGCCACAGAAGTATCCTCATGAATAAACATGCTTTTCCTTCTTTCTAGGGTGGCACATACATTTTACCTAAACCCTGTATATACTGTATTTGTCTGCAGCTGTTTTTAAGGGGTTCTGTAAGCCACAATTGACCCTCGCACTGCAGAAGCACGCGACTACCACTAGGTTCAGACTGCCTTGCAGAGCAGTACATTTCCAGCACTGCTGCATAGGATGTCACCCAAAGAGATGGACGACTTCCTGCAGGGTGGCAGCTGCAGGTCTCATCCGTACTGGACCCCGTTTAAGGTCTGGGCTACACAGCACACACATCACCGTCCCAAAGCTTCTTGTCTCCTCCATCGTGCCCACGTTAAGTTGGAACTTTACGTAACACTATATATTCCATAATTGTCAGGCGCGAGACAGATGTCACTCGTGTGAGTCAAGGAACAACTTCCATCATCTCCAGGTCCCAGATGTCTTACTGATATTTGTATGTACTATTGGGAACCAGCGACTTTTGTGATCTCGGCCGGCGGGGGTTAGACAGTTGTTGGCTATATACCAACTTTACCCGACTCTCATATCAAAGTGTAATAGCATGAGTTGCAGAGTGCATCCATCTGTCATCTCTGCATGTAGCGCCACCTGCCGATGTCTCGTAAATAATCACTGTCATCATTTACTGGAATGTTTCATCTATTTTCTGTTTTATTTTATATTTTTATCCTTAGATTCTACTTTATGTATAACCCGGACTCACTCATAACGACCAGATTTATGTTAGGATAATTTCTGCTACTCAGCCATAGAGTTACATGATAACATTTTGCCTGCAGCCACCACTAGGAGGAGCTCTCAGCACAAAGGGTTTACAGCTTCTGCAGAGTTACATGATAATATTCCGCCTGCAGAGACCACTTGAAGGAGCTCTCTGGTGTATACAGCCACCATTAGGGGAAACCTTACAGCACACAGGGTTATACAGCCACCACTAGAGGTTATACAGCCCCTGTACTGTTATATTATACCATTCTCTGCCTGCAGCCACCACTAGGGGAGCTCACTGCCCACAGATTTATTACAGAGTTCAATGGCAGGTAGTTATCTGTAGGCAGTGAGCTTCTTTAGTGGCAACTACCAGAATGTTATCCTGTAGCTCTTCAGCTGTGCAGAGGGATGA
>CM069406.1:48098069-48179642 GCA_035609135.1 Eleutherodactylus coqui | reverse complement strand
TCTCTCCCCCCCTTCTCTCTCCCCCCCCTTCTCTCTCCACCCCCTTCTCTCTCTCCCCCGTTCTCTCTCCCCCCTTCTCTCTCCCCCCCTTCTTTCTCCCCCCCTTCTTCTCTCTCCCCCCCTTCTCTCTCCCCCCCCTTCTTCTCCCCCCCTTCTCTCTCTCCCCCCCTTCTCTCTCCCCTTCTCTCTCCCCCCTCCTCTTCTCCCCCCTTCTCTCTCCCCCCCTTCTCTCTCTCCCCCCCTTCTCTCTCTCTCCCCCCTTCTCTCTCTCCCCCCTTCTCTCTCCCCCCCTTCTCTCTCCCCCCCCTTCTCTCTTCTCACCTTCCTCCCTCCCCCCCTTTCTCCTCTCCCCCCTTCTCTCTCTCCCCCCCCTCCTTCTCCCCCCCTTCTCTCTCTCCCCCCCTTCTCTCTCCTCCCCCCTTCTCTCTCTCCCCCCCTTTCTCTCCTCCCCCCTTCTCTCCCCCCCCTTTCTCCTCCCCCCCTTTCTCTCCCCCCCCTTCCCCCCCTTCTCTCTCCCCCTCCTTTTCTCTCCCCCCCTTCTCTCTCTCCCCCCCTTCTCTCTCTCCCCCCTTCTCTCTCCCCCCCTTCTCTCCCCCCCCTTTCTCTCTCCCCCCCTTCTCTCTCTCCCCCCTTCTCTCTCTCTCCCCCCTTCTCTCTCCCCCCCTTCTCTCTCTCCCCCTTCTCTCTCCCCCCCCCCTTCTCTCTCCCCCCTTCTCTCTCTCCCCCTCCCTTCTCTCTCTCCCCCCCTTCTCTCTTTCCCCTCCCCTTGCTCTCTCTCTCCCCTGCTCTCTCCCCCTCTTCTCCCTCCCACCCTTCTCTCTCCCCCCCCCTTCTCTCTCCCCCCCCCTTCTCTCCTCCCCACCCTTCTCTCTTCCCCCCCCTTCTCTCCCCCCCCCTTCTCCTCCTCCCCCTTCTCTCTCCCCCCTTCTCTCTCTCCCCCCCTTCTCTCTCTCCCCCCCTCTCTCTCTCCCCCCCCTTCTCTCCCCCCCCTTCTCTCTCTCACCCCCTCTTCTCTCTCCCCACCTTCTCTCTCTCCCCCCTTCTCTCTCTCCCCCCCTTCTCTCTCTTCCCCCCCTTCTCTTTCTCCCCCCCTTCTCTCTCCCCCCTTCTCTCTCCCCCCTTCTCTCTCCCACCCTTCTCTCTCCCCCCCTTCGCTCTCTCCCCCCCTTCGCTCTCTCTCCCCCCTTCTCTCTCTCCCCCCCTGCTCTCTCTCCCCCTCTTCTCTCTCCCACCCCTTCTCTCTCTCCCACCCTTCTCTCTCCCCCCCTTCTCTCTCTCCCCCCTCTTCTCTCTCCCACCCTTCTCTCTCTCCCCCCCTTCTCTCTCCCCCCCTTCTCTCTCCCCCCCCCCCTTCTCTCTCTCCCCCCCTTCTCTCTCCCCCCCCTTCTCTCTCTCCCCCCTTCTCTCTTCCCCCCCTTCTCTCTCTCCCCCCCTTCTCTCTCTCCCCCCTTCTCTCTCCCCCCCTTCTCTCTCTCTTCCTCCCCTTCTCTCTCCCCCCCTTCTCTCTCCCCCCCTTCTCTCTCCCCCCCTTCTCTCTCCCCCCCTTCTCTCTATCCCCCCTTCTCTCTCTCCCCCCCTTCTCTCTCTCCCCCCCCTTCTCTCTCTCCCCCCCTTCTCTCTCTCTCCCCCCCTTCTCTCTCTCCCACCCTTCTCTCTCTCCCCCCCCTCTCTCTCTCCCCCCTTCTCTCTCTCCCCCCTTCTCTCTCTCCCCCCTTCTCTCTCTCTCCCCCCCCTTCTCTCTCTCCCCCCCCTTCTCTCTCTCCCCCCCTTCTCTCTCTCCCCCCTTCTCTCTCCCCCCACTTCTCTCTCTCCCCCACTTTCTCTCTCTCCCCCCACTTCTCTCTCTCCCCCCTTCTCTCTCTCCCCCCTTCTCTCTCTCCCCCCCTTCTCTCTCCCCCCCTTCTTTCTCTCCCCCCCCTTGCTCTCTCCCCCCCTTGCTCTCTCCCCCCCCTTGCTCTCTCTCCCCCTGCTCTCTCCCCCCCCTTCTCTCTCCCCCCCCTCTCTCTCCCCTCCCTGTCTCTCTCCCCTCCCTGCTCTCTCTCCCCTCCCTTCTCTCTCTCTCCCCTCCTTCTCTCTCTCCCCCTCCCTTCTCTCTCTCTCCCCTCCCTTCTCTCTCTCTCCCCTCCCTTCTCTCTCTCTCCCCTCCCTTCTCTCTCTCTCCCCCTCCCTTCTCTCTCTCTCCCCCTCCCTTCTCTCTCTCTCCCCCACCCTTCTCTCTCTCTTCCCCCCCTTCTCTCTCTCCCCCCCCTTCTCTCTCTCCCCCCCTTCTCTCTCTCCCCCCCTTCTCTCTGCCCCCCTTCTCTCTCCCCCCCTTCTCTCTCTCTCCCCCTTCTCTCTCCCCCTTCTCTCTCCCCCCCCTTCTCTCTCTCTCCCCCCTTCTCTCTCTCCCCCTTCTCTCTCTCACCCCTTCTCTCTCTCTCTCCCCCTTCTCTCTCCCCCCCTTCTCTCCCCCCCCTTCTCTCCCCCCCCTTCTCTCCCCCCCCTTCTCTCTCCCCCCGTTCTCTCTCTCCCCCTTCTCTCTCTCCCCCTTCTCTCTCTCCCCCTTCTCTCTCTCCCCCTTCTCTCTCTCTCCCCTTTCTCTCCCCCCTTCTCTCTCCAACCCTTCTCTCTCCAACCCTTCTCTCTCTCCTCCAACCCTTCTCTCTCTCCCTCCAACCCTTCTCTCTCTCCCCCCCACCCTTCTCTCTCTCCCCCCACCCTTCTCTCTCTCTCTCCCCTTCTCTCTCTCCCCCTCTCCTCCCTCTCTCCCCCCCTTCTCTCTCTGTCTCCCCCTTCTCTCTCTCTGTCTCCCCCCCTTCTCTCTCTCTGTCTCCCCCCCCTTCTCTCTCCCCCCCCTTCTCGCCCCCCCTTTTCTCCCCCCCCCCCTTCTCTCTCCCCCTTCTCTTTTTTCCCCCTCCTCTCTCTCCCCCCTTCTCTCTCTCCCCCCTTCTCTCTCCCCCCCTTTTCTCTCCCCCCCCTTCTCTCTCTCCCCCCTTCTCTCTCTCCCCCCTTCTCTCTCCCCCCTTCTCTCTCCCCCCCTTCTCTCTCTCCCCCCCTTCTCTCTCCCCCCCTTCTCTCTCTCCCCCCCTTCTCTCTCTCCCCCCTTCTCTCTCTCCCCCCCTTCTCTCTCTCCCCCCTTCTCTCTCTCCTTCTCTCTCCCCCCCTTCTCTCTCTCCCCCCCCTTCTCTCTCTCCCCCCCCTTCTCTCTCTCCCCCCTTCTCTCTCTCCCCCCTTCTCTCTCTTCCCCCCTTCTCTCTCTCCCCCCTTCCTTCTCTCTCCCCCTTCTCTTTTTTCCCCCTCCCTTCTCTCTCTCCCCCCCTTCTCTCTCCCCCCTTCTCTCTCTCCCCCCCTTCTCTCTCTCCCCCCCTTCTCTCTCTCCCCCCCTTCTCTCTCTCCCCCCCTTCTCTCTCTCCCCCCCTTCTCTCTCTCCCCCTTCTCTCTCTCCCCCTTCTCTCTCCCCCCTTCTCTCTACCCCCCTTCTCTCTACCCCCCTTCTCTCTCCCCCCCTTCTCTCTCCCCCCCTTCTCTCTCCCCCCCTTTCTCTCTCTCCCCGTTCTCTTTTTTTTCCCCTCCCTTCTCTCTCTCCCCCCCTTCTCTCTCTCCCCCCCCTTCTCTCTCTCCCCCCTTCTCTCTCTCCCCCCCTTCTCTCTCTCCCCCCCTTCTCTCTCTCTCCCCCCTTCTCTCTCTCCCCCCTTCTCTCTCCCCCCTTTCTCTCTCTCCCCCCTTTCTCTCTCTCCCCCCCTTCTCTCTCCCCCCCTTCTCTCTCTCCCCCTTCTCTCTCTCCCCTCTTCTCTCTCTCCCCCCTTCTCTCTCCCCCCCTTCTCTCTCCCCCCCTTCTCTCTCCCCCCCTTCTCTCTCCCCCCCTTCTCTCTCCCCCCCTTCTCTCTCCCCCCTTCTCTCTCTCCCCCCTTCTCTCTCCCCCGTTCTCGTCTCCCCCCCTTCTCTCTCCCCCCCTTCTCTCTCCCCCCTTCTCTCTCCAACCCTTCTCTCTCCAACCCTTCTCTCTCCAACCCTTCTCTCTCTCCCTCCAACCCTACTCTCTCTCCCTCCCACCCTTCTCTCTCTCCCCCCCACCCTTCTCTCTCCCCCCTCTCCTCCCTCTCTCCCCCCCTTCTCTCTCTCTGTCTCCCCCCCTTCTCTCTCCCCCCTCTCTCCCTCTCTCCCACCTCCCTCCCCCCTCTCCCCCCTCTCTCTCCCCCCTCTCACCCCCCTCTCCCCCCTCTCTCCCCCCCCCTCTCTCCCCCCTCTCTCCCCCCCCTCTCTCTCCCCCCTCTCCCCCTCTCTCTCCCCCCTCTCCCCCTCTTCCCCCCCTCTCCCCCCCTCTCTCCCCCCTCTCTCCCCCCTCTCTCCCGACCTCTCTCTCCCCCCCATCTCCCCCCCCCCATCTCTCCTCCCCATCTCTCCCCCCCATCTCTCTCCCCCCCATCTCTCCCCCCCATCTCTCTCCCCCCCATCTCTCCCCCCATCTCTCTCCCCCCCCATCTCTCTCCCCCCATCTCTCTCCCCCCATCTCTCCATCCCATTTCTCTCCCCATCCCATATCTCTCCCCATCCCATATGTCCCCCCATCTCTCTCCCCCCATCTCTCTCCCCCCATCTCTCTCCCCCCATCTCTCCATCCCATTTCTCTCCCATCCCATATCTCTCCCCATCCCATATTCCCCCCATCTCTCTCCCCCCATCTTCCCCCCTCTCACCCCCTCTTCCCCCCTCTCTCACCCCCTCTTCCCCCCCTCTCTCACCCCCTCTCTCACCCCCTCTCTCACCCCCTCTCTCACCCCCTCTTCCCCCCTCTCACCCCCTCTTCCTCCCTCTTTCTCAATTCCCTCTCCTCTCCCTCCCCCTCTCTCCCTCCCCTCTCTTCCTCCCCTCTCTCCCTCCCCTCTCTCCCTCCCCTCTCTCCCTCCCCTCTCTCCCTCCCCCCCTCCCCCCTCTCTCTCCCCCCTCTCTCTCTCTCCCCCCTCTCTCTCTCTCCCCCCTCTCTCTCCCCCCTCTCTCTCCCCTCTCTCTCTCTCCCCTCTCTCTCTCCCCTCTCTCCCCCCCTTTTCTCCCCCCCCTTTCCCCCCCCTTTTCTCTCCCCCCTTTTCTCTCCCCCCTCTTTTCTCCCCCCCTTTTCTCTCCCCCCCTTCTCTCTCTCCCCCCCTTCTCTCTCCCCCCCTTCTCTCTCTCCCCCTTCTCTCCCCCCCTTCTCTCCCCCCCCCTTGCTCTCTCTCCCCCTGCTCTCTACCCTTCTCTCTCCCCACCCTTCTCTCTTTCCCCCACCCTTCTCTCTCCCCCCCCCCTTCTCTCTCTCACCCCCCCCTTCTCTCCCCCCCCCTTCTCTCTCCCCCCTTCTCTCTCTCCCCCCTTCTCTCTCTCCCCCCTTCTCTCTCTCCCCCCTTCTCTCTCTCCCCCCCTTCTCTCTCTCCCCCCCTTCTCTCTCTCCCCCCCTTCTCTCTTTCCCCCCTTCTCTCTCTCCCCCCCTTCTCTCTCTCCCCCCCTTCTCTCTCTCTCCCCCTTCGCTCTCTCTCCCCCTCTTCTCTCTCCCACCCTTCTCTCTCTCTCCCTTCTCTCTCTCCCCCCACCTTCTCTCCCCCCCCCTTCTCTCTCTCCCCCCTTCTCTCTCTCCCCCCCTTCTCTCTCTCCCCCCCTTCTCTCTCTCCCCCCCTTCTCTCTCTCCTCTCTCCCCCCCCTTCTCTCTCTCCCCCCCTTCTCTCTCTCTCCCCCCCCTTCTCTCTCTCCCCCCACCCATCTCCCCCCTTCTCTCTCTCCCCCCCTTCTCTCCCCCCTTCTCTCCCCCCTTCTCTCTCTCCCCCCCTTCTCTCTCCCCCCCTTCTCTCTCCCCCCCCTTCTCTCTCCCCCCCTTCTCTCTCTCCCCGTTCTCTCTCTCCCCCTTCTCTCTCCCCCCCCTTCTCTCTCCCCTTCTCTCTCCCCCCCCTTCTCTCTCCCCCCCTTCTCTCTCTCCCCCCCTTCTCTCCCCCCCCCTTCTCTCTCCAACCCTTCTCTCTCCAACCCTTCTCTCTCCAACCCTTCTCTCTCTCCCTCCAACCCTACTCTCTCTCCCTCCCACCCTTCTCTCTCTCCCCCCCACCCTTCTCTCTCTCTCCCCCCTCTCCTCCCTCTCTCCCCCCCTTCTCTCTCTCTGTCTCTCCCCCCTTCTCTCTCCCCCCCTCTCTCCCTCTCTCCCCCTCCCCTCCCCCCTCTCCCCCCTCTCTCCCCCCTCTCTCTCCCCCCTCTCTCCCCCCCGTCTCCCCCCCCTCTCTCTCCCCCCCTCTCTCCCCCCCTCTCTCTCTCCCTCTCTCTCCCCCCCCTCTCTCCTCCTCTCTCTCCCTCTCTCTCTCCCCTCCCATCTCTCCCCCCCATCCCCCCCCATCTCCCCCCCCATCTCCCCCCCATCTCTCCCCCCCATCCTCCCCCCCATCTCTCCCTCCCATCTCTCCCCCATCTCTCCCCCCATCTCTCCCCCCCATCTCTCTCCCCCCCATCTCTCTCCCCCCCATCTCTCCATCCCATTTCTCTCCCCATCCCCATATCTCTCCCCATCCCATATGTCCCCCCCATATCTCCCCCCATCTCTCTCCCCCCATCTTCCCCTCTCTCACCCCCCTCTTCCCCCCCCTCTCACCCCCTCTTCCCCCCCTCTCTCACCCCCTCTCTCACCCCCTCTCTCACCCCCTCTTCCCCCTCTCACCCCCTCTTCCTCCCTCTTTCTCAATTCCCTCTCCTCTCCCTCCCCTCTCTTCTCCTCCCCTCTCTCCCTCCCCTCTCTTCCTCCCCCCCCTACCCCCTCTCTCTCCCCCCTCTCTCTGCCCCTCTCTCTCCCCCCTCTCTCTCCCCTCTCTCTCTCTCCTCCTCTCTCTCTCTCCCCTCTCTCCCCCCCCTTTTCTCCCCCCCCCCCTTTTCTCCCCCCCCTTTCCCCCCCCTTCTTCTCCCCCTCCTTTTCTCTCTCCCCCCCTTTTCTCTCCCCCCTCTTTTCTCCCCCCTTTTCTCTCTCCCCCCCTTCTCATCTCCCCCTTCTCTCTCCCCCCTTCTCTCTCTCCCCCTTCTCTCCCCCCCCTTCTCTCTCCCCCCCCTTCTCTCTGTCCCCCCCTTGCTCTCTCTCCCCCTGCTCTCTACCCTTCTCTCTCCCCACCCTTCTCTCTTTCCCCCACCCTTCTCTCTCTCCCCCACCCCCTTCTCTCTCTCTCCCCCCCCCCTTCTCTCTCTCTCCCCCTTCTCTCCCCCCCCCCTTCTCTCTCCCCCCCTTCTCTCTCTCCCCCCTTCTCTCTCCCCCCTTCTCTCTCCCCCCTTCTCTCTCTCCCCCCTTCTCTCTCTCCCCCCTTCTCTCTCTCCCCCCTTCTCTCTCTCCCCCCCTTCTCTCTCTCCCCCCCTTCTCTCTCTCCCCCCTTCTCTCTCTCCCCCCCTTCTCTCTCTCCCCCCTTCTCTCTCTCCCCCCTTCTCTCTCTCCCCCCCTTCTCTCTCCCCCCTTCCTCTCTCTCCCCCCTTCTCTCTCTCCCCCTTCTCTCTCCCCCCTTCTCTCTCCCCCCTTCTCTCTCCCCCCCTTCGCTCTCTCTCCCCCTCTTCTCTCTCCACCCTTCTCTCTCTCTCCCTTCTCTCTCCCCCCCACCCTTCTCTCTCCCCCCCCCCCTCTTCTCTCTCCCCCCCTTCTCTCTCTCCCCCCTTCTCTCTCTCCCCCCCCCTTCTCTCTCTCCCCCCTTCTCTCTCTCCCCTCCCTTCTCTCTCTCCCCCCCTTCTCTCTCTCTCCCCCCCTTCTCTCTCTCCCCCCCCTTCTCTCTCCCCCCCCCCCTTCTCTCTCTCCCCCCACCCATCTCCCCCCTTCTCTCCCCCCTTCTCTCTCTCCCCCCCCTTCTCTCACCCCCCCCCCTTCTTTCCCCCCCCTTCTCTCTCTCCCCCCCCTGCTCTCTCTCTCCCCCCCTTGCTCTCTCTCTCCCCCCCTTCTCTCCCCCCCCTTCTCTCTCTCCCCCCTTCTCTCCCCCCCCTTCTCTCTCTCCCCCCCTTCTCTCTCCCCCCTTCTCTCTCTCCCCCCTTCTCTCTCTCTCCCCCCCTTCTCTCTCTCCCCCCTTCTCTCTCTCCCCCCTTCTCTCTCTCCCCCCCCCCTTCTCTCTCTCCCCCCCTTCTCTCTCTCCCCCCCTTCTCTCTCTCCCCCCCCTTCTCTCTCTCCCCCCCTTCTCTCTCTCCCCCCCTTCTCTCTCTCCCCCCTTCTCTCTCCCCCCCTTCTCTCTCCCCCCTTCTCTCTCCCCCCCCCTTCTCTCTCTCCCCCCACCCATCTCCCCCCACCATCTCCCCCTTCTCTCCCCCCTTCTCTCCCCCCTTCTCTCCCCCTTCTCTCTCTCCCCCCCTTCTCTCCCCCCCCCCTTCTTTCCCCCCCTTGCTCTCTCTCTCCCCCCCTTCTCTCCCCCCCCCCCTTCTCTCTCTCCCCCCCTTCTCTCCCCCCCCCCCTTCTCTCTCTCCCCCCTTCTCTCTCCCCCCCTTCTCTCTCTCCCCCCCTTCTCTCTCCCCCCTTCTCTCTCCCCCCTCTCGCTCTCTCTCCCCCCTTCGCTCTCTCTCCCCCCTTCGCTCTCTCTCCCCCCTTCGCTCTCTCTCCCCCCTTCGCTCTCTCTCCCCCCCTTCTCTCTCTCTCCCTTCTCTCTCTCCCCCCACCCTTCTCTCTCCCCCCTCTTCTCTCTCCCCCCCTTCTCTCTCCCCCCCCCCCTTCTCTCTCTCCCCCCTTCTCTCTCTCCCCCCCTTCTCTCTCTCCCCCCCTTCTCTCTCTCCCCCCTTCTCTCTCTCCCCCCCTTCTCTCTCCCCCCCCTTCTCTCTCTCCCCCCACCCATCTCCCCCTTCTCTCTCTCCCCCCCTTCTCTCTCTCCCCCCTTCTCTCCCCCCTTCTCTCCCCCCCCCTTCTCTCCCCCCTTCTCTCCCCCCTTCTCTCTCTCCCCCCCTTGCTCTCTCCCCCCCTTGCTCTCTCTCTCCCCCCCTTCTCTCTCCCCCCCCCCCTTCTCTCTCCCCCTCCCTTCTCTCTCTCTCCCCCTCCCTTCTCTCTCTCCCCCCCCCTCCCTTCTCTCTCTCCCCCTCCCTTCTCTCTCTCTCCCCCCCCTTCTCTCTCTCCCCCCCTTCTCTCTCTCCCCCCTTCTCTCTACCCCCCTTCTCTCCCCCTCCCTTCTCTCTCTCCCCCCCTTCTCTCTCTCCCCCCCTTCTCTCTCTCCCCCCCTTCTATCTCCCACCTTCTCTCTCCCCCCTTCTCTCTCCCCCCTTCTCTCTCCCCCCCTTCTCTCTCTCCCCCCCTTCTCTCTCTCCCCCCCCTTCTCTCTCTCCCCCCCCTTCTCTCTCTCTCCCCCCCTTCTCTCTCCCCCCCTTCTCTCTCCCCCCCTTCTCTCTCCCCCCTTCTCTCTCCCCCCCTTCTCTCTCTCCCCCTTCTCTCTCCCCCCCTCTCTCCCCCCCCTTCTCTCTCCCCCCCTCTCTCTCCCCCCCTTCTCTCTCCAACCCTACTCTCTCCAACCCCTTCTCTCTCCAACCCTTCTCTCTCTCCCTCCAACCCTTCTCTCTCTCCCTCCCCACCCTTCTCTCTCTCCCTCCCACCCTTCTCTCTCTCCCCCCCACCCTTCTCTCTCTCCCCCCCCTTCTCTCTCTCTCCCCCCCCTTCTCTCTCTCTCCCCCCCTTCTCTCTCTCCCCCCTCTCCTCCCTCTCTCCCCCCTTCTCTCTCTCTGTCCTCCCCCCCCTTCTGTCTCCCCCCCCTTCTCGCCCCCCCTTTTCTCTCCTCTCCCCCCTTCTCTCTCCCCCTTCTCTTTTTCCCCCTCCCTTCTCTCTCTTCCCCCCCCTTCTCTCTCCCCCCCCCTTCTCTCTCTCCCCCCTTCTCTCTCTCCCCCCCTTCTCTCTCTCCCCCCCTTCTCTCTCTCCCCCCCTTCTCTCTCTCCCCCCTTCTCTCTCTCCCCCCCTTCTCTCTCCCCCCCTTCTCTCCCCCCCTTCTCTCTCCCCCCCTTCTCTCTCTTCCCCCTTCTCTCTCTCCCCCTTCTCTCTCCCCCCCTTCTCTCTCCCCCCCTTCTCTCTCCCCCCCTTCTCTCTCCCCCCCTTCTCTCTCCAACCCTTCTCTCTCCAACCCTTCTCTCTCTCCCCTCCAACCCTTCTCTCTCTCCCCCCCACCCTTCTCTCTCTCCCCCCCCCCTTCTCTCTCTCTCCCCCCTCTCCTTCCTCTCTCCCCCCCTTCTCTCTCCCCCCCCTTCTCTCTCCCCCCCCCCCCTTCTCGCCCCCCCTTTTCTCTCCCCCCTTCTCTCTCTCCCCCCCCTTCTCTCTCTCCCCCCCTTCTCTCTCTCCCCCCCCTTCTCTCTCTCTCCCCCCTTCTCTCTCCCCCCTTCTCTCTCCCCCCCTTCTCTCTCCCCCCCTTCTCTCTCCCCCCTTCTCTCTCCCCCCCCTTCTCTCTCCCCCCCTTCTCTCTCCCCCCCTTCTCTCTCCCCCCCTTCTCTCTCTCCACCCCCCTTCTCTCTCTCTCACCCCCCTTCTCTCCCCCCCTTCTCTCCCCCCCTTCTCTCCCCACCCTTCTCTCCCCCACCCTTCTCTCTCCCCCCCTTCTCTCTCCCCCCCTTCTCTCTCCCCCCTTCTCTCTCTCCCCCCCTTCTCTCTCTCCCCCCTTCTCTCTCTCCCCCTTCTCTCTCTCCCCCCTTCTCTCTCTCCCCCCTTCTCTCTCTCCCCCCTTCTCTCTCTCCCCCCCTTCTCTCTCTCCCCCCCTTCTCTCTCCCCCCTTCTCTCTCCCCCCCTTCTCTCTCCCCCCCTTCTCTCTCCCCCCCTTCTCTCTCCCCCCCTTCTCTCTCCCCTCTTCTCTCCCCCTCTTCTCTCTCCAACCCTTCTCTCTCTCCTCCCCAACCCTTCTCTCTCTCCCTCCAACCCTTCTCTCTCTCCCTCCAACCCTTCTCTCTCTCCCTCCAACCCTTCTCTCTCTCCCTCCAACCTCTCTCCCCCCCTTCTCTCTCCCCCTTCTCTCTCCCCCCCTTCTCTCTCCCCCCCTTCTCTCCCCCCTTCTCTCCCCCCCTTCTCTCCCCCCCTTCTCTCTCCCCCCCCTTCTCTCTCCCCCCCTTCTCTCTCCCCCCCCTTCTCTCTCTCCCCCCCTTCTCTCTCTCTCCCCCCTTCTCTCTCTCCCCCCCTTCTCTCTCTCCCCCCCTTCTCTCTCTCCCCCCCTTCTCTCTCTCCCCCCCTTCTCTCTCTCCCCCCCTTCTCTCTCCCCCCCTTCTCTCTCTCCCTCCAACCCTTCTCTCTCTCCCCCCCCCTTCTCTCTCTCTCCCCCCCCTTCTTTCTCTCTCCCCCCCCTTCTCTCTCTCTCTCTCCCCCCTTCTCTCCCCCCCTTCTCTCTCCCCCCCTTCTCTCTCCTCCCCCCCTTCTCTCTCTCCCCTTCTCTCTCCCCCCTTCTCTCTCTCCCCCCCTTCTCTCTCTCCCCCCCCTTCTCTCTCCCCCCCTCTTCTCTCTCCAACCCTTCTCTCTCTCCCTCCAACCCTTCTCTCTCTCCCCCCCCCTTCTCTCTCTCTCCCCCCCTTCTTTCTCTCTCCCCCCCCCCTTCTCTCTCTCTCTCTCCCCCCTTCTCTCCCCCCCCCTTCTCTCTCCCCCCCTTCTCTCTCCTCCCCCCCTTCTCTCTCTCCCCCCTTCTCTTTTTTCCCCCTCCCTTCTCTCTCCCCCCCTTCTCTCTCTCCCCCCCTTCTCTCTCTCCCCCCCTTCTCTCTCCCCCCTTCTCTCTCCCCCCTTCTCTCTCTCCCCCCCTTCTCTCTCTCCCCCCCCCTTCTCTCTCTCCCCCCCTTCTCTCTCTCCCCCCCCTTCTCTCTCTCCCCCCACCCATCTCCCCCCTTCTCTCTCTCCCCCCCTTCTCTCCCCCCCTTCTCTCCCCCCTTCTCTCTCTCCCCCCCTTCTCTCTCCCCCCCCCCCTTCTTTCCCCCCTTCTCTCTCTCCCCCCCTTGCTCTCTCCCCCCCTTGCTCTCTCTCTCCCCCCTTCTCTCCCCCCCCCTTCTCTCTCCCCCTCCCTTATCTCTCTCTCCCCCTCCCTTCTCTCCCCCCCCCCCTCCCTTCTCTCTCTCCCCCTCCCTTCTCTCTCTCTCCCCCCCTTCTCTCTCTCCCCCCCTTCTCTCTCTCCCCCCTTCTCTCTCCCCCCTTCTCTCCCCCTCCCTTCTCTCTCTCTCCCCCCCTTCTCTCCCCCTCCCTTCTCTCTCTCTCCCCCCCCTTCTCTCTCTCTCCCCCCCTTCTCTCTCTCCCCCCCTTCTCTCTCTCCACCCTTCTCTCTCTCCCCCCTTCTCTCTCCCCCCTTTCTCTCTCTCCCCCCTTCTCTCTCCCCCCTTTCTCTCTCTCCCCCCCTTCTCTCTCTCCCCCCTTCTATCTCCCCCCTTCTCTCTCCCCCCCTTCTCTCTCCCCCCCTTCTCTCTCTCTCCCCCCCTTCTCTCTCTCTCCCCCCCTTTCTCTCTCTCTCCCCCCCTTCTCTCTCCCCCTTCTCTCTCCCCCCTTCTCTCTCCCCCCCTTCTCTCTCTCCCCCCTCTCTCCCCCCCCTTCTCTCTCCCCCCCCCCTTCTCTCTCCCCCCCCTTCTCTCCCCCCCTTCTCTCTCCCCCCTTCTCTCTCTCCCCCCTTCTCTCTCTCCCCCCTTCTCTCTCTCTCCCCCCTTCTCTCTCCCCCCCCTTCTCTCTCCCCCCCCTTCTCTCTCTCTCCCCCCTTCTCTCTCCCCCCTTCTCTCTCCCCCTCTTCTCTCTCCCCCTCTTCTCTCTCCCCCTCTTCCCTCTCTCCCCTCTCTCCCCCCCTCTTCCCCTTCTCTCTCCCCCATCTCTCCCCCCCTTCTCTCTCCCCCCTTCTCTCCCCCCACCCATCTCCCCCCCCACCCATCTCCCCCCCTTCTCTCTCTCCCCCCCTTCTCTCCCCCCCTTCTCTCCCCCCCTTCTCTCCCCCCCTTCTCTCCCCCCCTTCTCTCCCCCCCCTTCTCTCCCCCCCTTCTCTCCCCCCCTTCTCTCTCCCCCCCTTCTCTCTCCCCCCCTTCTCTCTCCCCCCCTTCTCTCTCCCCCCCTTCTCTCTCTCCCCCTTCTCTCTCTCCCCCCTTCTCTCTCTCCCCCCCCTTCTCTCCCCCCCCCCCTTCTCTCTCCCCCCCTCTGCCCCCCCCTCTCTTCTGCTATCCTTGCTTCTCTTCCTCCATCTTTGCTTGCTCTGTCCATCCGCTGTGCTCTTCACTTTCACCCATCTTTCCTCATATTAACCCTTTCATCTGGTACTGTCTCTTGCTTTCTCTGTTGTCAATGCAATAACTCTCTTAACAATTCCTTATTGTAGACTATTGGGGAGAGTCTTATTACAGTGACCTCATCGATTTGCACCTGGGTGGTATGTATGCCCAAATCACACCCCAGTAGTACTAACCTGCATTCTCCCCACCTGTGACACCTCCTGCCTCCTAAACGTTCCTAAATCCTGGCATTGAAACAACAAGAAGAAACTGTAGAGGAAGAACATTCAGCCAGTATAATAACGTCATGTATCTAAGCCTGTCATGTGTGATACGGTCTGCTGAGCCACTGTGTTTGAGCCTGTCGTGTAATACCGTCTGCTAAGGCCGCTGTATCTAAGTATTCTGTGTTATACCATCTTTTGAACCACTGTATCTAAGCCTTCTGTGTGATCCTGTCTGCTGAGCTGCTGCTGTATCTGTCTGTTATATAGGATACTGACTGCTAAGAGTATCACACTCTATAGGCTTAGATACAGAGCTCAACAGTGCATCACATATGTTGGGTTGTATATTTAAGCCCATCCTAAATGATAGTGTGTTGTGCTAGTATATCTAAATCATGTGTGATCCTGTCTGCTGAGCCACTGTATCTATTCTTGCCAGGTGTGATCCTGTCTGCTGAGCTGCTGTATCTAATCTTGCCAGTTGTGATACAGTCTGCTGAGCTGCTATATCTAAACCTGTTATATATGATACAGACTGTATCGCACATAATGGGTTTGGATACACAGCTCAGCAGAGCATCACATATGTTATGTTGTATATCTAAACCCATGATAAATGATGCGTTGTGTTAGTGTATCTAAGTCTATAATGTGTGATACTGTCGGGTGAGTCGCAGTATCTCGGCCTAATAAACTGGACGACATTTCTGCAGACTATTCCCAGGGATTATCTGGGATTACAGGATCTCTTACTCCTGAACCGCCTGGTGTGCGATCCATTATGACTGGGCTGCAGTTGGATGTAGCATGCAGGAGGTGGGGGGGGGGATATAATGGGTTATAATCACAGCGCAGCACAAAACAATCTTGCTCTATGGCCACTCCACTTGGGGCCCATGGTTGCTGCAGCCCGAGTGCGTGACTCTGAATGCTGGATAAAATATGTCCACAGGCAGTCGTGCATCCCTTCCGGATAGAGATGAGCCCCATGTAAACAAACCTCAGCATCATGACATAAACTTGGTTTAGCAGGTGACGAGTTATTGCTATGCAGTATATGACGTCTACACTAGGGAGAGCCAGGAGTTTACCGCAAACTGTATTATCATTAAGTGCAATGTATGCAGTGAGCTCCCTCTAGTGGTGGCTGCAGACGGACAAAATTCTCTCCTGTATCTCTCTACAAAGATATTATGATTATTAATCCGCACAGAATTTTAAATCTAGCTACCTTAAAAAGCGGTGCTTCATACATGGGATTCTAGAAGTGTTGGAGTGATCACCCAAACCCTAAATTGGGTGGACTAAATATTTACATTCCAAATACCTCTAGGCCTGATTGTAATAGTGAGTTTGACATTCAGCTTGTTGTACACTTTGCAGCCTGTGAGTGTCACTGTTTGACTGCTGAAGATAGCCAACCAATGTGTCACCCATTGACACCCATTGTCAGTTGTGTCTGACATATCTTGGTCATGGCTGTGTGAGATAGTAATGATGCAGCGGAGGGTTCAGCCTAGACCCAGCGGGGTTAATCAGCAGGTGTCACATGTTGCCACCTGGTTTGGGGTCTGTTTTCCTAAATTTTCTTCTTGCTGTTTCCTGCTCTCACTCTCTTTGTACTTTCTGCTTTCTTTCCTGTTTTGTCCTCCCCTCTATTTTCACTCCCTGCCGCTTTGTTTTTCTGCCTCCACATCTATTTGCCCCATATGTCATTCTCTCAAGTTGATCCCATTGTGGGGACTCCACGCCGCAGACCTATATCCTTCTGCCCTTGCTGTGTCCACGAAGGTAATGTAGCTTTACTTCCCTTTCACATCCCAGCTGGCTCGCAAAATCATTTACTCCCCCGTTTCATCCTGCTGGCTCTCCAAAACAGTTACTCCCCCTTTGCATCCCTGCTGGCTCGCCAAACCGTGAGTGTACCAGAACCCAGCACCCCCATCCTCCCCTTCCACTGCCTGTTTCCTGCCCGCTTGCTGCTGGCACATCCGCTGCATGACTGCTTCCTACTCCCAAGAGTTGTTACGTGTGACATCATCCGCTTGCATCATAATATTTAGACTTGTCGGTTCTCTGCTTTGGTTGTGTCTTTGCTGCTGTGGGGAGGTCCAATTAGAAGGTGGAGTACCCCCCACTACCCCCATGTCATGCAGTCAATGACTCTTGGCATGTTCTCACTATGACTACACGGTCTCGTTTTCAGTCATTAGCGTTCTTCATGGATTTCCTGCGATAGTTTCCTGTTTGCGCGTAGTGGTGCCTTTTAGTGGGCGGCCTGCATTACACGTTCATCGTGCGTATTAAACTTATGTTTCTTCTTAACTTCTTGGAGAATTTTATCCCTTTTGTGTATTTCATGTGTCAAATTTTAGGGGGAAATATTCAAATTCGCACCAGATATGGAGCAATAAGTCATACGAGTAAAGGTTTTGAAACCGCAATCAAACTTTCTTGTCCTGTTGTCAGCCAGATTCCATCTGTCACATATATAAAGCAATGGGGGAAGAGTTGTTGTTTGTTTTTGTTTTGTTTTGTTTTTTTTAATGTTTTGAATTGATACTAATTTGTAATCGTGATCTTAATTATTACTGGTAGAAAATATTTGTAATTTTTGTAAACACATAAAACTTCTTGTTCCATTCGCTGTATTCAATATGGCGGTGTGCGCACTGAACTGTGGGACGGGCTCCAAAGCAAAGCCTGCTGCATAGCTGGCAATTGTCTACATGCAACTGGTCACAGTCAACGCTAATTCTGATTGTGGTCATTTTACTATTTAGGTGCTGCGGTCAATGCTGACCACAGTGTCTAAGAAGCTGCCCGGCTGAAGGCCCCATTGGATGCAACTCCTTCCCAATACTGCCATGAATTTCTTCCTATTAAACCCTACCTGTGGTAGGGCTTAAAGGGGGTTTCTAGTTGTAAACTGTAGATGGCCTATCCTCAGGAGAGGTAATCAATGGTAGATCAGTGGGGACTGTCACCAAGGACCCCTGCCGAACAGATGTTTGCTGTGTCTGTGCACTGTGCTGATTTCTGCAGGAAGCAGACAGCTCTTTTCTTACTGCAGTGCCCAGGCTTGGTATTACAGGCATGGAAATAAACTAGAGCTTGACCTGCAATAGCAAGTCTGGCCACTGCAGTAAGAACGGAGCTCTCTGCTTCATGAACACAGCTGTTTGGAAGGGGTTCTGGGCAACTGACCCCGCTGATCTGTTGATGACGTGTCCTAAGGATAGGACATAAATAGTTGCAATTACTTACAACTGTCTAGTAACCTTACTGAGAAGGTCAGTAACATCGCAGACGAGAAGAGATATCTGCACTATGGCAGAGGAGAAGATCAAATATGCGTGGCTGTGGGTACCTGAATAAGAGAACCGCGCATGTGTGGTCCGTGTGCCGGAATATGGCGGCCCTCAAAACTAACGTCCTTGGTGATGTCCCAAAACCATTGGTCGTGTTATGTTACGGGACGTCGCAGCCCTTTTGTCCCACATGACTGCTTTTGGAAGCGCTGAAATGGCAATTTTGTGGATGCAGCGTGTAAGTTACTCAAGACTTTGGGCTGATGGATTCATTGAACCAAAATATAACTTCCGACCCTTCGAACTGATATGGTGAATATATTAAACTGATATATCAAAAAATATTGCATTAATTATCCCATGTGGTGAACTCTGTAAGGAAAAGCATGATGAAAGCCAAAATTGCCAGTTTTTTTTTTCTTATCGCCCTGCCACTCAAAAATTAAAAACAAAAATGAATGAGGATTGATGAAATAGTTGCATATACCCTAAAAATAGTAAGAAGAACAAGATGCCATCGGCCAAAAAATAAAGCTATCATGGGGGTCAAAAGATGTGACGGAAAGCAAATTTAAAAAAACATTATTTTTATTTTAAAGTAATACAACTTTTCCTGCATTATAAATGCAATGCACCCCTGCTCCCCCACTTCCTCATAATCAGGTGCTTCCTGGCAGGGATAAGAGCCAGCAGTAATGGGGTTAATGGCGAATTTGTGTTTTTTGGTTCGCCCTCGGTTGCTTGTGTTTGTTTATTCAAAGTGCAACCTGTAAGTTCGGAATTGCGGCCGTGGGTACAGAGATTCCCGCAGATGAGTGTAGGAGGTGGATACTTTCGCAGTATTATAATAATTGTAATGTGAGGCTCCTCCTCCAGATGTAGCGAGGCATCGTGACTGACCAGTGACCGTAGCTCTGCAGGCATTGGAGGCAAGTGTGTCATCTCCCCTCCGTACAGATCTGTAGCGCCCCCTCCTGTCTGCTCACCTGATAGATGCGCCCCCTTCCCCCCGCGTTTGGCTTTATGTCTTTATTTGCTCCATCGCACTTTTTCGCGGATCTCGGGTTCCAGGTTGTGACGTTGTGGTCTGTTACAGGAATGGGCAAGAAGGACGACCCCAAACTCATGCAGGAATGGTTCCGCCTGGTGCAGGAGAAGAACGCGCTGGTCCGATACGAGTCTGAGCTTATGATATTGTACGTGGGTAGATAACTCTGTGTATCTTAGGCTGTCGTGTGTGATACTGTCTGCTGAGCCACCATATCCAAACCTATCCTGTGATACTCTGATGTATCTAAGCTTTCCCTGTCCCTTGCTTGTAGTAGTTTGTTATTGGGGTTTCTTACTTCTTCCTCCTCGCATCTCTGCAGCGCACGGGAGCTGGAGCTGGAGGATCGGCAGAGTCGGCTGCAGCAGGAGCTGCGAGAGCGGATGGCCGTGGAGGGTGAGTCTGTGATGGCACCGAACCCTTTTTCTTAAGGAGCGAGATATTTAAAGCAGCGACCTTCAGTAACTATGACCCCCAGATAAAAGGCATCACAATTATTCGAGAGTGGCTGAGCGTTCGCCTTCCCTGCTGCCCCAGAGGATGATCCCCCACTGGGGGCGACTTTTATAGCCATGTTACCTCCACTTTAGGTCCTTCTAAACACGGGCATCTATAATATCACCATCTGCATAGGGTATTGGAGATAGGCGTGTGGCTTGTAGAGGTATCCTAAGGCCCCTCTGAAATCAATGGGAGCCGTGCCTACAAGCGCTGGCCACTACACAGAAGTCTGACGAGAGACCCCTGTGTAATTGTAGCGCTGCCAGCGGGAGCACAGTCCGCCGATCCATTGGGGTCCCAAGAGACAGACCCAAGCCAATCACTAATTGATGACCTGTCCCAGGTCATATTTAGTATTTTCCTTGGAAACCCCTTTAAAGGTTTTGTCCGGTTGTAAACTATTGATGGCCTATCCTCAGGATAAGTCATCAGTAGTAGATTGGCATGGGACCCTGACCGATCAGATGTTCACTGGGCATTGGAATGCTGAACTTAATTCTGCAGAAGCAGACAACTTCAATCTTACTATAGTGGCCAGGCTTGGTATTGCAGGCCAAGTTCCCATTGCAATTAATGGGTGTAATACCAAGCTTAGCCACTACAGTAAGAACAGAGCTGTGTGCTTCTTGCAGATATTTGTTCAATACACGAGCATGCTGATCTGACAAACAGGTGATCAGCAGGGGGTCCCAAGCAATAGACTCCCACTAATCCACTTATCCTAATGATAGGCCACCAGCAGTTTACAGCCGGCCAATCCCTTTAACCTAATCCATGCTCTGCACTGATCAGCCGATCTGTCTCCGATCAGATCTTTTTTACAATATCGCAGTAAAGTGATATGTTTTTGTTCCCAACAGACCAACTGAAGAGCGAGCAGGAGCTGTCTGATGAGAAGCGGATCCTGAATGAGATGCTGGATGTGGTGGAGCAGCGAGACGCTCTGGTGGCGCTGCTGGAGGAGCAGAGACTCCGCGAGAAGGAGGAGGACAAAGACCTGGAGGAAGTCATGCTATCGAAAGGCTACAACCTGAACTGGTCCTGAGGCTGCCCCTCCTCCTGAGATGTTGGTGACTCCTCCTCACGTGGAGGATGGTTTGTCTTAAACATGGGAGTCAGCACAGAGCTGCCTTGAATGAGGTCCTTTCCATGGAGAGGTTATGCGACCCCGTTAACCCTTGCACAGCACTTTAGAGTGCGTCACCACAGATAACGGAGGCCGATTTCCCGTCATTTTAAGGGACGTCTTTGCTTTTTCATATACAGTACGCCACTAAGAAGACGCCGGAGCTGTCGTCTCTATTCAAGTTTACAGTACGCTGCCATTTACAGAGTGGACCGCGCATGACCCTCATCCCGGACAATGCAAAAGTGATGGTTCACTTGCAATTGGGGTATTTGGCCACTAGGTGGCTCCTCGTTCACATTTTCTGGCTCAGTCCATCTCTATTAGAAGATTTTAAAGGAACGTTGCGTGTTTTAAGATGTCGCAAAACGAGGACAGGTGGGTTCCAACATGATTGCGTTTAAGGAGCCAATGTGGAAACCTTCCCCCACCCCAGTTCGTTAAATTCTCACACTCAGATCAGCGATTGTATCTGGAACTATCGACTTGTGAATGAAGACCCTCCAGGGGCCACCGAGCAGAGTGATTTGGAGACCCCCGTGTTCTTTTAAAGCTTTCTCGTTCTTCCATCACAGCGCTGCATTGGGCAGCCATGTTTTATTTATATACTTGCTCTTGCAGAACACAATGGGTTAATGTCAGGGTAACGACACCCTCACTGTGGGAAATGAGCCTTTTTATTTCACCCTCCAAAGATTTGTTTTTTTCTGTTTGCTCCACAGCGGGTCTGTATGTAGAGTGGGTCATTCGACCCTCTGCTTTGTCATCGGCACCAGATGAGTCCATCTCGGCCAATAATAATTGTCGTTGCTGGGTGCGTCCTATTATCTGAGATTCCTATTGGTCTGTTCTATATGTGACTGAATCTGTCGAATTAACAATAATATCCGGAAATAAGAGCAATATGGCCGGAGGTCACAGGCCCCGGGTCCCATCAAGCTCCTTCTTAAAGGGGCGGATTATGTTGGTTGTTTGTTTTTTTTACAGTTACTGATAAGCCTGCTGAGTTTTATGATACGACTGAATGTCTTCACGTTTCTGAGACCTCGACACCTTTTATATTTCATGTTACATAACAAATATTAATCACGCTGCGGACGTTCATCCAGGTGACCTGTTGTCTTTGTACCATACACTGGTGGTTTCTGTGTTTTCCACCACCACAAAAGCTTCCGAACAATACAAGAACTTATATATATGGCGAGTCAAAAATTAGGAATGAGAGCCCCTCTCAGTATGAAATTGTTGGATTTGATTTAAGATGGCAGATGGCACCCTAAATGATGAGAGCCATCACCGGCCCGCTCCACGATAACAAAGTTGAGACTTATCTGACAACAAAGGTGTTTTCCAGGCCTCAAAATTTAAATATCGAAAGGCTGTGAAATGTAATAAAATGGAAATATAAGTTATATGCACCTCCCAATAATAACCCCCCCCCTTCCCCCTCCCCAGACCCACCATGAATACTATGTGACCAGTGCAGCGTCTTCTGGGATCAGAGGGGTAAGGATCGTTTCTTGAGATAAGCTGAGAATGTGATAGAAAAATAAACCATACTTGCTTCCAAATTCGAGCCCCACCCGTAGCACTGATCCCAGAAAAAGCTGCAGTGGCCATTGCAGAATCTCCACTGAAATCTATGAACGTCTGACCAGTTAAGGAACCAACAGATGGCACATGACAGCAGTATCTTCTTCTGCTGCAGGAGTCCCGTTCCCTACCGATCTCAGAAGAGGTCGACAGCAGTCAGGGGTCATTCATCGCCGCTGAAGCTGTGATTGGCTAACCAATCGTGCTCAATGACTGGTTCATGACTGTTGCAGCTTCTTCTGGGATTGGAACGGTAGTCAGAATCTGGACTCCAACGCTTGGTCTCAGACACCATTTTTGGCTGGAGTTCCCCTTTGAGTCATACCGGTAGTTGTTTGCTCCCTTCTTCTTGACTCGCCATCATTACATTCACTGCACTGTAGGAATCGCACTGAGATCCGCTTCTACCGCCATTTTAAAAAATCGCATGAAGCAACACGGCAACAGTCGGTCAGACTACTATGCTGCAAATACTTCCTGTCGCCAGAAAATCCCGCCTGGCAAAGATTTTATTTTACTTTGTATGCAGACATGGTGATATTGAGGGATGATCAGCACCAGCCAGCCCGCTGATATGAAAAATATGTTGGAGGCGCCAGAAGTTTTTGCCACTTTCAGCAAAAAAAATAATTGAAAATTCATCGAAATTGCGGGAAGTTGCAGCTGCACTTTGTGGTCCATCTTTTGACCATGGAGGATACGCCCCATTGCTGTGTTGTGTGCCGCCCTCTAGCATCCACTAAAGGGGTACTATAGGGAATCTAGATACTTTTTGTTCAGGGCCTAAGAGGGCGGAGCATAAAGAGATTCCTTGTGCTATGCTCCACCCCCTCGGACTCTGCACTAGTTTTGCCCGGAGTGTCCCTTTAAACTGATATTAATGTCGTTCTACGGAGGATGCAATTCCTAATCTGCAGCGATCCAGTTCACAATCACAGCTTACATGGCGGGTATAGTTATTAACCCTTTTCCCGGGTGCAGAGCTCTCATTCCTAGCCAAGTATCTGAGATAAGAGAATGGGTCCGCCCGTCAACCATTGGCGAATCCTGCTGTTCCACCTGGCGGTTTGTTGAATGTGCGTCGCCTAGCCGCAGCCGGAAGCCATGACACTTGCTGCTTTTTTCATGGTGATCTCTCTGCTTATGTCATCCTGGTAGTGACCCAGCCAGGCACCCCTTGCCTCAGTGCCCTGGTGGGTGTTATCAGGCTCCTCCTACTCTTCCTGTCCAGAGTCACTGGGCGTGGTCTCATTGCCCCCAGAATCTGCGCAGACACTGTTATCACTTTGATTTCTTTGTTTTTTGTCAATTAACTTATTTTTTAATACTTGAAAGAAGAGTTTTGCTGTTTTCTATATAAAGGTTCAGAAGTGAAATCTGCGTCCGTCTCTTTAATTACACGAATTTCCTGATGAGGGGAAAATGTGCTCACAGGGCCGCATGACAACACTTCCTGCTCTGCAGTACTATAAACAATTTGCATGTACGGTTAATTTGTATGGTTGTGCACACAAATTTATATGCACATAATCTCATTGATTTTGTGCCCTGATGGCTCCATGAATACACAGATTTCTTGCATATTTGTGGCGAATTTTTGCAAGCCCATTGACTTCAATGGGCCTTTGCGTTGCAAAAAAAAATACACAACATGCGCTTTTCTGCGTGTGACCGAAATGAGCACGTACAATACAGACGTGTGAATGAACCCATTGAAATCAATGGGCTTTATTCACTGCAAATACGCTATGCAAATACAGCCGTGTGAATCCGGCCTAAGTGTCCCTTCGTGACCCCCTCATAGTGGCCCTTAATGCCCCCAGTAGTGACAGTGACCCTTGTAGTGAACCTCTAGCCTCCCGACAAGCATTTTACTAACTTGTTGTCCTTGGACCTGGAGTACAAATGAGTTTCATGCTTGTCTAAAAAAGGGGAGGCGGAACGTGTCTAATCTGGGATGCACGGGGGGGGGGAAGGGGTAATGGTGAAGGTTCCTTTTGCTTATACGATCAGTATTAGTTTGGTCTTCACATAGGCTGCTTCATCGTTTAGTAGGGGCGGATGGTCATTCATGTGTCAGCAGTACATCACCCATACCACAAGGAAATGTGCCGCTGACCACGACTATTTTTCATGCCACGTAAAATATGCGATTACCTGACCAACAAGTGTCTGTGTGGTGATCAGCGGCACCTTTACATAGTGCGATAATTGGGCAAATGAACGTTCACATGAATGTACTTGCCTGATCAGTGAGCCCACAGACTGTGTTCATATGGACAAAAGAATCAGACTGAAATTGCGTGGAAATAAAACACATTGATTTGAATGGGGATACTCACACCAGCAGTTTTTTTACTCTGTTGATCCAAGGGGGAAAAAAAGTAATTTTTACACAATTTTCCAGAAGAAATGGCCAACTCAAGTCAAGGGGTGCATTAAAAAAATGATTATGCAATCCATTTTTTGGTTCTTTTTATTAACGCATGTAACAATGGGGACCATTGGAAAAAAATAAGTAAAACCAGAAAGACAGCGCCCACGCACTGATGCTGCTTTTTGTGTGTGTGAAAAATGGATGAAAATCACACTTGAAAACTGCAAAATCATAAGAAAATTGTACTGGGATTTATGGATCGCAATCACCCATCTGAATACGGCCTTAGGCCTCCGGCGCACTGGCGTATTTGGTTCCGTGTGCTCTGTGTTCACGGACAGCACACTGACCCCCTACAGCCGATGCGGCTGTGCACAGCCGTTTCTTCATGTGGACTGATAGTCTGCATAAAATAACTTGTGTCCTATTCCTGCCCGGAACGGAGCCGAGAGTTACGAAATGCATATATGTAACGGACAGGCGGCCACTGATGGCACTGGAGAGATGGGCTAGTGATCTGGATTATGGTTTCCTCCAGCAGGTTTCGGGGTATTTTGTAGCTTCCAAATTGTATAGTGTGCACACATCATCGAGCAGATCAGACACAAGCTATCAGTCTCATATCCAAAATGGCTCTCTGGGCAGAAACACCCAGACGGCCCCTTTTATTGTAAAGCATAACACCTGCCCTTTAATGGGCGTGCAACAGATTACATCAGTAACATATAGAATTCTCATTTGTCGGATCATATAGAATCCCCCCTCCTTTCTGCCCACCTTCTCTTAACTCCAATGTGTAAGCAAGTCTTTGTCTTACAAACATGTGCTCAAACGTGAAACTGAAAGTAGATATCTTTTTGTTGAAGAAGATTCTGTGTGGTGGATGGGAAAGGACTGGGGAAACACTCAGTATTGAATACAAGCAATAACATATAACACTGTGATTTAACTCTTTCCTTATGCAGCAGAGTTCCACATTAGGCTGAAGTCACAAAACACACATAATACGTCTAGTTTATTACAAATCGATAGACATTTTACACTGACTAATCATCATGTCTATCACAATCCCCCCTTAAAATGTCTATCCTCTAACTCTCTATCTGATTTTCACAGTTCTCTGCGCGTGAGCCTATAACTGGAGCGCGTTGAAGGTTCGTTTTAGGGTCTTCAAGGGGGTGTAGGACTTGTCCACTCCTTCTGGGGATGCATCCAGCGAGCTCATTGTGGGAGTAGCTTTTCCAGCATCAGTTTCACAGGTCTCTCTGACACAGGGGATAACACAGCAGACTAGAACAGAAAAGATAATCAGTTCACATACAACAGCGACGCCCGTCTGTGCCAGGATCCTTTACCACCCGCTCATCCATGGCGAGTGCTGGTCCCAAAGGTTAGCTCTTTTTAGTTAGTGCGGTCAGCTTCTTTAATGGCAACTGCGTCTTTACCCGCGGGTCACGTGTCGTCTGGGATGTAGGTACAACAAGTCTCCCCTATCATCTTACAGACACTCCCCTTTTTAGCTAAAATCATATCTAAGGCCATTCTATTTTGAAAAGTCATAGTCGAGGTAGGTCCTATTGGTCGACTAGTCCCTATAAGGCATTTCTAGTATAATTTATAAACCGCTGCTAATTATAATAAACATAATTAATCCAGTCAACGTTTATCTACCATAATGATCAGGAAAATGGACTCGAATCTAGTTTTAACTTGGTCTCTAATTTTAAAACTCGGCAGGTACCCCCCTTGGCTATCCTATGACGTCAATGTACACGTGTAGATCAAAACTACCACCAGGGGTCTCTCTTCTCGCTCTAGTATAATGTTACAATACTAGTAGTGTGCACAGGTACGCACGGCGTGGGACTCCCTAATCTTCACCCACACCAATGTCCCTCCTGGAGATAGTCCGGATGGTGAACACGTCCAGGCCGCCTGCACTGACCCTACACTACCCAGTGACAAGACTGGAAGGAACCGCCGTACCTATGCGGAAAACAAGGATAGACCAACATGACAGGATAACCACAAAACACAGACTGAGTTGGATCGAGATAAAGTAACTATTGGGGATAACCTCATTATCCTCAATGTTGTCTGACAGGATGTGGAGGAGCATAAGGGCTTTACTAAGGCACACTCCCCTGTCCAATTACCCTCCAGGCGGGTCCTCTACCTCATGTCTCCACAAAGCCAGTAAACGTCTCCTAAGGACTGGACCTGATTCTGTGTCCATTCCCCTCCTATCATACCGTAGGAGGAGCAATACCCGTTGGTGAGTTCCCCAAAAATCTCCCTCCACCCTGCCTATTTGCCTGGCAGGTGTTGTTTCCAGGGTAGTCAGTAATACTCTCTCCGGTGCAAAACACTTTAGTTATAGAGTATTCCTTCTTCCACTTCTCACGGACAGTGTAGTTAGCGGAAATGTTCGTGAAGAGACTAATAAACCACTCTTCAGCATCTACAGGGAGATTTAGGGGGACCATCCCCGAGTATGGTCGGGCACTACCGCACACGCAACAGTTAGACTTGTTGCTGCTGTTAGCATTGTACCTCATCAACTCCAACCAGAGATTCTGGTCAGAGTAGCCAGTCGCTACTGTCAAGGTGTCCTCAAAGGTAGGGTCGGCTATGATCATCATGTTCGTCAAGGTCTTTATCTTACGGCGGAGGGGGTTAATTATGGGCACGGGACTAAGTGAAGGCTTCCATTCGGGTGCATCTACCATATCCCTTATTTTAAACTTCCCTAAGGGATCTGTCCTCCCGTACCGGTATGTCCCCAGACTGTAAGTCCCCCCTGTTCCCCGGGCTTGGATCTCCCATGGTTAGTGTAACAACCGCATTAAAACCAAGCAACATACTAAGTTCAGCCTTCCAATACCTGCTGTCCTTATTATTCTCAAGGAGGGTTATATGACTAATTAGGGATTTCCCGCTCTTATCTTTCTTATTTAAGGCACTTCGCAATTTATAGGACCAGTCTGTTCCTGTGTTCCATCCCACTAATCCCCAATAACGGCAGTCTTCTTCCCAGACGTTATCAGTGGCGCAAACATATTGTATTCCCCGGGTATGTAAGTCATATAGCCAGCTGGACTGAGCTAAATCTGGCCTGCAGTGGGATCTTGCGCCTAGACACGGGACCACAGTACAATAGTCGAAGGAATATGCAGCTACTTGAACATTGAACGAGTTATACCAGAAGGTAACCATACCCTCATATTCTTCCGACTAAGGATTCCAGTTGCCACCCTCCTCTCTCACTAGCCCTAACCAGAGTAATGTCTTTGGCACAACTAAGACTGGCCTGCCGGATCTGAAGCTTTCTTACAGTATGAAGCATGGATCCATGTAAGTCTTTCAGCTAGTTTCACAGCTGTGGCAGTAGTCAAAGCGCCTGGTAGGGACCGTTAAATCGGAGCTCAAGAGGGTGCTTCCTGAGGAACTTCTTGATGCACACCCAATCCCCAGGCTGCAAGATATGTGTCCCAGTGTCTGCCTCTGAGTCTGGAAGAGAACACCTGTGCATAGGCTTTGGTTAGTTCTTTAACAACGGAAATCACATACTTAGTCAACACATCAGATTGTAATTGTAACTACTGAGGATAGTAACGACCTAGCCTTGGGGCTGGCCCAAACAATCTCGCAGGGAGATAGATATGAACCCAGGGGGGATCATACATTAACACTGAATAGGGCTATTGGATGGCAGTCTTTCCAAAGTGGCGTCATTTTTAAGTATCTTACTTTTTAGCGTGCCACTAAGTCTCTCCACCTTTTCACTACTCTAAAAACGTTAGAGTATGTAAAAGGCCTGGGATACACCCAGAGCAGACATGACATGTTACATTCACCTGCAAAGTTTATACCTCTGTCTGACTCTGAATCACTTCTGGTACCCCATATTCACAGTTTACCTCGTTCATGAGCTTCTTTGCGGTTACCTACTTGTTTGCCTTGGTAACAGGGTCAGCCTCCAACCTGCAAAGACATCAACAACAACAAGCACGTATTCATACTTCCCAACAAATGGGAGCTGAACGTAGTCAATTTGCAATCCCTGAAATGGGTAGAGTGGTCCCGGCAAGTGTGATATGGCAAATTTACTTCTGCCCTGACTCACCTATGGCATAGATCATGCTAAACTGGACAAATGATGCAGCAGCTACAGAGAACCCCAGAAGTCGCCCATCCTCTTTCAAGCGTCGTCGTCATTGCTGCTTTACTAGGTGGGTCTTTCCGTCCATCAGCTGGGCCATCATGGGATACAGGAACTGTGGTGGGTAAGTGCTGTTGACTGTTCACCACACGCTGTCCTGTTTCTGCTGCTCCCATATTAGTCCATTTATCCTTTCCTTCCTTGCTGGCTTGTAACTGTAAAAGTCTTTAGCATATCAAAGTCCAAATTTTGTCAATGTCCAAAGTTTTTACCACTGACTCATGCTGTCAGTATCTTCTTTCTTCCACGGCTTGAGGGCCGCTGCCTTTGCTGTGCTGTTGGTGAGGGTGTCGTCTCTCGCTTCTCCAGTGTAGGAATCGGTGCGAACTCTCAACTTTGTCAGGTAGAAGTAGGGCCTCCATGAGACTCTGCACCGCTGCACCATTCTCAATTGGTTGTCCTGCTAAGGTAAAAACTGTCTGGCCTTCCATATTGGGCTGTAATCATGAGCTATGTCAGATGCATACCAGAAGTCAGTGTAAATGGTTGCCATCTTACCTCTCGCCACTCTACTCGCCTCAGTGAGGGCCTTCCATTCCACTTCTTGTGCTGAGACATGCGGATGCAGAGTTTCTGCTTCTAGGACATCTTATTGTGTGACCACTGCATATCCGATGTGGAGTCATCAATCCTCCCCCTGGTACCATCTGCAAAAAGCTCAACATATGCATTATCAACAGAGGTTCCGGTAACTGTTTGTATACCTGCAGTTTCTTACTGTATTAGTACTAAATAATCGTGTTGATGTTCTATTTCACATGGCACGGAATCTTGTAGCACAAAATCATTTATTTCCTTTTTATCTTATTTTTTTTTTAAACCCAATAGCTGATCTATAACACCTAGATCATCTATGTCCCAGATCACCTATGCCTCCCCCCTTTTGAACCAGAATACTCAATGGAAAAAAAGTAATCGCATTCAAACTAGTACAACGTTGAAAAAGGAAACCAAGAGGCACAAAAACAAGCACTTTGTAGGTCAAGGTGACATTGTACGCAGCGAAGCCTGAGCGAAAATCTCCTTAAAATTTTTCTTTTTTTTTTTCCCAGGTTGCAGTTAGCATTTCTTAACACAAGGGGGTGCAGCACAAGTAAAATTTTACGTCACCCAGTGTAATAGTATTTCAGGGAACGTCCAGCGTTTAACTTTCACTCTCCTGTCGGAATATAATTATAGCTTCAGTGTAGACTGACACTAGAATATACAAAAGACTTAAGGAAAAACTAAAGAATACGGATGAATTAACATCCTACTCTGGGCAATTTAGTCCCTCTTTCTTCACATAAAAAGTAAAATTACTTCATCAAATTGCGTGAAAAAGTTTGCTGGGTGACTATAGGGAAATTATTCCATCTGTAGGAGCCTTCCATAACATCATCTGTCTGAGCATCCATTGGAGAAGCGGGCAGTGGAAAACAGAGCCCCTGGGAACATGACAGAGCGTCCCCTGTCATGTATTCCTGGCCTCTGTCCCCCATGCATCAACTCCAATCTTCCATACACTATAAACCAGCTTAGTCATCTACTATGTCCCAAGCTGCATCTTCACAAAGGTTTGTTTCCCTGAACTTATCACACATCCAAAGTGGCCACATCTTGGAGTGTAACAAAGTCTGGTCAAACAAACCTTACTTCAGACAATCATGATGTTCGCACTGGATACAGTGGCACTGGGGAATGTAGGCCTCCCAAGTGCAGCAAAATGGCCACCAGAGGCAGAAAGGGGCGGGGCTACAAATCTCCCAGGTGAGGCAAGATGGCTGCCGGAGGAAGAAGAGGCGGGGCCAGGGGCGGCAGCACTTCCAGGTGAGGAAAAATGGCCGCTGGAGGAAGGGGCGGGGCCAGGTCCTGTCCCGGATGGGGAGGGACCGGAAGTAACATCACACACCCTGAAAGTGAGCACATGGGGGGAAGTAACTTCAGGGTGGGGGCAGGGCTCACCAAATTTGCTGCAGAGTCACACTATGTGGGGTTTTAACCATTGCAAGTGTGGCCGCCATTACAGGGAGGGGCTATAGTCAACACAAAGGCATTACATTGTTCATAAGCAATACACATCTCCCACTATACTTTCTCATCTTGAATCTCTTTCTTACGTTATACCACCTCCTAGCAAAAACTAGCACCTAACACCTTTCTTTCTGCTGGGTTTCCTGCTCGTCTTCTGAAAACTTTCTACAGTCTATCTTACCATACTCATTTCTGCTTATCTGTCCATAACCAGACATTTCTTTCTGCAACTTTTCCTGATCCTTTTCTTTGTAAAACGTTTCTACATGTTTTGCATATTCCAAAACATCCTGTACTGATCCCTGATTCTATTCTGCCTGTTTATTCTATCCTATTTGAACTTTCTGGACACAGTAGTGTTCCTCTTGTAAAATCTGCTTTCTTCAAATCCTTCCAATATAACCTCTCTTTCCCACTCAGATCACAATGCACATTAATTCTACAAGACAAAGGAAACAGAAGGGTTAATTTGGGAAATGCTTTCAGTGGCTTAACTTCAGTCCACTCTCTTATCAGCAACCCTCCCCCAATAATAAACACTGCACATTCTTTAAACTAGTCTGAAACACACAAAGACTGATGATTATGTCAGCCGTCACACCACGGCTATAATTCTCGCGTATATACCTTTCCACATATGAGAACATAACACGCTCAATCATACAGGTAAATATGCGTATCATAAATTTTCCTAACCTCACACTAGTTACCTAGGAGTAAGTGTCTGGCGCGCTCCCTCAGACTTAAACAGCCAAGTCCGCCCTTTTGACACATTAACCCTCACAGAATTTATCTCTTGGTCTCGTATACACAATTTTTAACCGTCTCAGACATAGCAGCCACAGCATACAAAATACCCCTAGACAGGTAACATGGTGATAATCGGGTGGACAGAACTAGAGTTATTACCTGCCTTTCAGTGAAGGTCTAGTCTGGATCAGATACAGGCAGTTTAGCAGTTGGAAATCAGCTCACATCGGTAGATTTTACATAAAGCAATCTTACCGTGTTCTGCAGATTTTTGGGCCCCTGAGTTCCGCATGCTATCTGCCGGTCTCTATACGTTCCAGGCTCTGACCTCACAGATTCACCCGCCCACCCAGGGATGCCACTGATCTGGATTATGGTTTTCTCCAGCAGGTTTCGGGGTATTTTGTAGCTTCCAAATTGTATATTGTGCACACATCATCGAGCAGATCAGACACAAGCTATCAGTCTCATATCCAAAATGGCTCTCTGGGCAGAAACACCCAGACGGCCCCTTTTATTGTAAAGCATAACACCTGCCCTTTAATGGGCGTGCAACAGATTACATCAGTAACATATAGAATTCTCATTTGTCGGATCATATAGAATCCCCCCTCCTTCCTGCCCACCTTCTCTCAACTCCAATGTATAAGCAAGTCTTTGTCTTACAAACATGTGCTCAAACGTGAAACTGAAAGTAGATATCTTTTTGTTGAAGAAGATTCTGTGTGGGGGATGGGAAAGGACTGGGGAAACACTCAGTATTGAATACAAGCAATAACATATAACACTGTGATTTAACTCTTTCCTTATGCAGCAGAGTTCCACATTAGGCTGAAGTCACAAAACACACATAATACGTCTAGTTTAGTACAAATCGATAGACATTTTACACTGACTAATCATCATGTCTATCACAATAGCGCTTCCATTGAAGAACACTACAGTCAGCCTCTCCCCAGCCTGACATGGCTGATAACAGCGAGTGATAGATTATAATTGATCTGCAATGTAGACTCTTCTTGTAGAAACACTTCCTACATTCCAATCTTATTGTGTAATGGTAAATTCCGAGAAATAATCTGGCCATCCACTGCTGACTCACGGACCCGTCCAAGCCGTACCGTACAAGAGAGGTGTGGCGTGATTGGCAAACTGCACTTCTCACTGGTGACTTAAAGGCTTTTCACCAGGGATTTCACCTTTTACAATGCAGAAAGGTAAAATCAACAGCAAAACCTGCATAGTACACAGTACTGATAGAGAAGACAGGGCAATGTTCTGCAGATCTCTAGAAGTCAGTGGTGTAATAATCTGCAGTATATATCACTGTCTCAGGAGGTAGAAAGGACAGAGCGGTATTCTGCTAAGCTGTAGGGGAGGTCAGTCGTTTATTAATCTGCACGATATATCACTAGATCAGTTGGTAGAGAGGACAGAGCAATATTCTGCAGAGGTTTAGAGAGGTCAGCGGTGCAGTAATCTGCAGGATATTTTACTATGTATCAGAAGGTAGAAAGAACAGTGATAATCTGCAGATCTGTAGACAGATCAGTGGTATAATAATCTGCAGGATATATCACTATGTTAACAGTAGGTAGAGAGGACAGAGCGAGGTTCTGTAGATCTCTAGAGGTCAGTGCTGTAATCTGCAGGATATTATCAGGAGGTAGAGGGGACAGAGTGATGTTCTGCAGCTCTAGACAGGTCAGTAGTGTAATCTGCAGGATATATTACTATTTATCATGAGGTAGAGACGAGCAATGTTCTGTAGACCTGTAGAGAGATCGGTACTGTAATAATCTGCAGGCTATCATTATCAGGAGGTAGTGGGGACAGAGCGATGTTCTGCAACTCTAGACAGGCCAGTAGTGTAATAATTTGCAGGATATATCACTATGTATCAGGAGGTAGAGGGGAGCGATGTTCTGCAGATCTCGAGAGGTCAGTGGTGTAATAATCTGTAGATTTCTGTTGCACCGTGTTGATGGGAGGTCAGAATTTGGCACAAGTGGCATGAATCGATGACCCACTCCTGTCAGATCTACCACAACTACAAGAAGCTTCCTGTCCGCAGGGGCCAAACGCTGTCATCACCCAGTGGAATCTACACCGTGACTTGCAAGCTAAACATTTCCAGATCCTTTAACCGTTCCTCATAGGACATAAGTTGCAGATCGCTCACCATCTTGGTAACTCTTCTCTGAACTTGCTCCAGTTTGTCTGTCTTTTTTTAAAGTGGGGTGCCCAGAACTGGACACTGTATTCCAGATGAGGTCTGACTAACGAAGAGCAGAGGGGGATAATTACCTCACATGCTCTAGACCAGTGATGGCGAACCTTTTGGAGTCCGAGTGCCCAAACTGCGACCTAAAACCCACATATTTATCGCAAAGTGCCAACATGTCAGGGGGCGGGGCTTATCACGACGTATGATTTTACCTCCGTCGTTCTAAAAAGGACAGGGCCGCTTCAAAATAGACAGCGTGCAGATTTTAACTGCTTTTTGGATGCGCGTCCATCAAAGTAGCACATCATTTACCCCACATGGTGACCGTCATCCGAAAAAATTAAAAAAAAAGAACGCCAGAAATGCACTTTCAGTCACCCTGTCTCCCAGAAAAAAATGCAATAAAAAGCGATCAAAAAGTCGTATGTATTCCGAAATGATACTAAAATAAACTACTGGACATCTCGCAAGAAATGAGCCCTCGCACAACTACGTTGATGGAAAAATTAAAAAGTTATTGTGCGCAGATGATGGCGGCAGAAAATAATTTTACAAAATTAGATGTCTTTACAAAAAAATAAAAGTAGTACAGCAAAAAAAACTATACAAGTTTGGTATCATTGTAATCGTACTGACCAACTCGTCCCGCAAAAAACAAGCCCTCATACAGCAACGTCGATGGATAAATAAAGGAGTTATGATTTTTAAAAGGGAAAAGGAAAAAACGAAAATGGGGAAAAAAAACGAGTCCACGTCATTACAGGGTTAAACGTGAACTTTGAGCCACCTGCACATAGCCGGGTCAGATCCCGCAGCGGAATCAACCCTGTGCCTCGCCAGTGATCCCCGCGTACCTATCCGGGTTCTTCATAATCTGTATTGCGGCTCTACCAGCCAGCATGCATGCGCAGTACAGATTATGCCGCGCTGACGCAGGTCCTGCGGCCATTCTGTAATTATGACTGCGGAATGGCCGCAGGACAAGCTGCTTCCATTGACTTCAATGGAAGCCATCCGTGCGTAGCCCTCACAGAATCGCTGCATGCTGTGATTTCTCTTCCGCGAGCGGAAAATCGCAATCAATTTCTGCTCATGGAAGTGAAACCACGTATTTCCCCAGCATGCTATGGGGCGGTATTTGCTGTGGAGTTCGGAGGTGGACGCCCGCTGTGGACTCCACAATGCAAATCCACCTGTGTGCGTTCTGCCAAAGGCCGCCTGCACATGAGCGGAAATTCCGCGGTGGGATTTCCCGCGGAATTTCCGCTGCTGGAAGCCTGCATAGGATTGCGTTAACAAACGCAATCCTATGCAGACGGCCGCGGTTTGGCCGAGAGAAATATCGCGCAGCAAACAAATTGCGGCACGCTCTATTTCTGTGCAGGGCTCGCAGAAATGTCACTCACCCGCTGCCGGATCCGGTCTGCCCAGCAAGCCAGCACATCAAACAGCCGGAGCTGCGGGGCGCGGGTGCGTACGCACTGGTCCCTGCAGGTGCTCGGGTCGGATCCCGCGGCGAGAATTCTCGCTGCCGGATCCGACCCGCCCGTCTGCAGGCGGCCAAAATACAACATGCTGCGATTTTCCATCCGCGAGCGAAAAGTCGCAATTGATTTTCGCTCGGCGACATGGAAAACTGATTTCCAACAGCATGTCTATGTGCAGTATTTGCATTGCGGAATCCGGAGGCGGACACCGCAATGCCAAAACGCCCGTGTTTATGTGTTTAGCAGTTATCTTTGCAGTAACTGCTGTTCGCTTCTTACTTTAACCAGGCAGCAAGGATCTTCTTTTAAACCTCTTCTTTACTGCTGAAGCTCTGCTCTGCTTCTCTCACCACAGGCACTCACTGAGCGAAGGCTGCTGTCGGCTCTGCATTGGAAATCCCCGCACTACTTCTGACATGGGAGGTAGAAAGCGCTCCCATTGGGCTGCTGTGCGGAGGGGCGGGGATATGAGGAGCAGACAACAGCCTGCGCGTGCCGGCATCTCCTTCACCTCCGCTGCCGTCTGGGCTTTATTTAAATCTCCCGCTATAGGAGTGACAGGGGAGTAAGGAAGCGCTCCCATTGGCCTGATGTGTGGAGGGGCGGGGGGGGGGGGGGGTACGAGGAGCTGCTAGAAGACCGCGCGTGCCGGCAATCAAGTTCACTCTGCAGTCAGCGCTGCCCTGCCTTACGTTTGACAGGGCAGGAAGCTCTCTCTGCAGTGCCGACGGCCGGGTGATATCAGCGAACAGCACGCGTGCCGGCAGAAAGGACTCCGCGTGCCCTCCCCGGCACGCGTGCCATAGGTTCGCCAACACTGCTCTAGACTCTACGCTTCTCTTAATACATCCCAGAATTGTGTTTGCCTTTTTAGCTGCTGCATCACATTGTTGACTCATGTTCAGTCTATGATCTATTAGTATACCCAAGTCTTTTTCACATGTGCTGCAGGTTAGCCTAATTCCTCCCATTCTGTATGTGCTTTTTTCATTTTTCTCGCCCAGATGTAGGACTTTGCATTTCTCCTTGTTAAATACCATTCTGTTAGTTGCCACTCACTGTTCAAGCTTTTCTAGATCTTTTTGAATACTCTCTCTTCCCTAGTGTTAGCCATCCCTCCTAGCTTTGTGTCGTTGGCAAATTTGATCAGTTTCCCATCAAATCCCTCCTCCTAATCTGCAGGACATATCCCATGTATCAGAAGGTAGAGATGACAGCAATGCTCTGCAGATGTTAGAGAGATCAGTGGTGTAATAATCTGCAGGATATATCACTATGTAACAGGAAGTAGAGAGGGCAGAGCGATGTTCTGCAGATCTCTAGAGGTCAGTGGTGTAGTAATCTGCAAGATATATCACTATGTATCAGGAGGTAGAGGGGAGCGATGTTCTGCACATCTGTAGAGCAATCAGTTGTGTAATATTCTGCAGGATATATCACTTTGTAGTAGGAGGTAGAGGACAGAGCAATATTCTACAGATCTGTAGAGAGGTCAGTGGTGTAATAATCTGCAGAATATATCAGGTGGTAGAGGGGAGCAATGTTCTGCAGCTCTCGAGGTCAGTGGTGTAAGAATCTGCAGGATATAGCACTATGTATCAGGAGGTAGAGGGGAACAATGTTCTGCAGATCTCTAGAGGTCAGGGGTGTAATCTGCAGGATATATCACTATGTTTCAGGAGGTAGAGGGGAGCGATCAGTTGTGTAATATTCTGCAGGATATATCACTGTAGCAGGAGGTAGAGAGGACAGATCAATATTCTGCAGATGTATAGAGAGGTCAGTAGTGTAATACTCTGCGAGATATATCTATGTATCAGGAGGCAGAGAGGAGCGAGGTTCTGCAGATCTCAAGAGAGGTCAGTGGTGTAATAATCTGCAGATTTCTGTTGCACTGTGTTGATGGGAGGTCAGAATTTGGCACAAGCTGCATGAATCGTTGACCCACTCCTGTCAAATGGTCAGAACATGTTAGCACCTACATCTAATCTACCACAACTACAAGAATCTTTCTGTCCGCAGGGGTCAAACGCTGTCATCACCCAGTGGAATCTACACCGTGACAAACTGGAACCGTTTTGACGGCCAAAGTAGTCCAACGTGCTACAAGATAGGGTTTAATAAAGCGGTTGTGAACCTCTTTATTAGACCCAGTCAGCGATCCGGCAATAATTGGAATGATATCCTTACAAGTTACGGTTTACTCCCTGCAGAGGAGATCAGCAGCCGCCCTCCTGCCAGCAGGGGGAGCAGCAGCTGCAGTGGGCGAGGCGCTGGGCTGTCCTATAAAGAGGGAAGACCAGTAGAGAAATAAGGAAGAATAGACGGCTGCTGCTGCTGGAGGTAGGTAGGTAGGCCATCCGACCTCGAATAACCTTACAGTTATTCCCCCCTCCCCTTCACCTCTCCCTGTGCAGCTGCCACCCTGACACTGTGCCAGAGACACAGGGACAGAGTCGGGAGCAGAGGGGGCTGCTGAGGGGCAGCTCGCGCCTATATATTGGTGTCTGGCCCAGACGAGACCACAACAGCTGCCGGGGATCCCAGGAATGAGATTGTAACCACCAGATGCGAAGGGACCCCGGTGGGTGACAATAGGATAGATACAGAGTGTATGAAACATGATATATCATGCATAATATTATTAGATACTGTCCAAGCAGAGTAACATGTATGATAGGATTAGATACATTGCCCAAGCAGAGTTTCACACATGATAGGATTAGATACATTGCCCAGCAGAGAGTATCACACATCATCAGATTAGATACACTGCCCAGTAGAGAGTATCACGCATAATAGTATTGCTACTCTGCTTGGGCAGTGTATCTATGTATGACAGGATTAGATACACTGCCAAAGCAGAGAGTTTCACTCATGATAGGGTTAGATACACTGCCCAAGCAGAGAGTTTCACTCATGATAGGGTTAGATACATTGCCACAGAGCGTATCACACATGATGGTTTAGATATACTGCCCAGCAGAGAGTATCAAACATGATGGGTTTAGATATAGTGCCCAGCAGAGAGTATCACACTTGATGGGATTAGGAACACTGCCCAAGCAGAGAGTATCATACATGATGAGATTAGATACACTTCTCAGTAGAGAGTATCGTGCATAATAGCACTAGATACAGTGCCTAGAGAACCATGTATGACAGGATTAGATACACTGCCCAAACAGAGTTTCACACATGATGAGGTTAGATACACTGTCCAGCAGAAAGCATCTCGCATGATAGGAGGTTTAGCAGACTGTATCACATATGATAGGATTAGATACGCAGCTCAGAAAATAGTATCACACATGATCGGATTAGGTACACTGCCCAGCAGATTTGTATCACACAGGATGGTATTAGATAGTGGTTTAGCAGATGGTTTCACACAGGATAGACTCAGATACACACCTCAGAAGATGGTATCATACGGGATAGGATTAGATACACCTCAGAAAGCATCACAAGGGATCGGCGTAGATACAAGCTCAGGAGTACATTATTCTCAGTGTAGCTGAGTGTAATAAACACATTACTGACTTCCTTTTCGTCAGATGTTCCAGTATCGTGGGCCGGAGTGTAGACATGACCTCTGGGTTACATGGTGCAGATCTGGTACAGTTTTTTTTTCACTTTTTTCACCTTAGCCAAATTCACACATTGCAGATTAGATGGATAATTACAGTGTGAGATAAACCTTGTGTTTTGTGATGTCACCAAGGGGCAGGGCTGTGACTACCTCTCAGACATTATATGCTGGTTGTAAGCAGTAATAGATGATATAGTACAAGGTGTGCGGATCTCATGTCTGATCATATGTCATTATATCAGTTATGTCACCTCTGAGGGCGGCGCTGTGACTATCTCTCATAAGTTTTGCAAGCTGGTTATCAGCAGTAATACGTGATCTTACTGTACTACAAGGTGTGCAGATCTCGTGTGATCACATGTCATTATATCAGTGATGTCACCACTAGGGGCGGGGCTGTGACTACCTAAATAAGTTGGTTGTCTGCAGTACTAGATGAAGAGCTGTTACTTTCGTTACTGTTCTTTCTTATAAAATACTGAGAGGGGAACTGCTATGGGGTTCACCTTGATTCCTGCAGATGTGCTGAACTTGGAGAGTCTACATTATATAATGTGCTGCAATTCTGTTTATTTGGTGAAGGGGGGAAATTACTAATTCTGTGGTTTTTGGGGGACATTTCAGCACAAGTCTGCAGTTAGCACGTCTCGTGTTAAAACAAGTGCTGGGTATTTCCTGGTCCCAGCGAAGCAGTGACATCACAAATAGAAATATAAGGACATGACGGGTTGGGTTGGGTTGGGGGAATTTCAACAAGTTGCTAAAGGCAAATACAACTAATACAATATACTAAACATATAATGCAGCCAGATTGCATATACTGTAATCATGTGATTTCACCCTAGGAGCCTTCCATTTGCCATCACCTGTCTATTGCATCCAATGCCAATGCAGCTGCCAGCTGGAAGCAACGGTTAGGGCACCACTTTTCCATAGGTTGGACACCGAGGTGGAATCCTCACCTATCAGGCAGTTGGATCTTTTCCCCATACATGCTTCTGTTGGAAATACCTCTTTTAACCCCTTAGTGATGCAGACTATTGTGGTCCTAAAACTGTGATAATTTTGGATTTTCATCTCATAGAATCATAGAATGGTAGAGTTGGAAGGGACCTCCAGTGTCATCGGGTCCAACCCCCTGCTCAATGCAGGATTCACTAAAGCATCCCAGACAGATATTTGTCCAGGCTTTGTTTGAACACTTCCATTGAAGAAGAACTCACCACCTCCCATGGTAACCTGCTCCACTCATTGATCACCCTCACTGTCAGAAGGTTTTTTTCTGATATCTAATCTGTGTCTCCTCCCTCCTTTTTATCCCATTGCTTCTAGTCTTTTCTTGGGCAAATGAGAATAGGGCTGATCCCTCTGCAGTGTGACAACCCTTCAGCTGTTTGTAGACCGCTATTAAATCTTCTCTCGGCCTTTTTTTTGCAAGCTAAACATTGCTAGATCTTTTAACATTTCCTCATAGGACATGATTTGCAGACCGCTCACCATCTTGGTAACTCTTCCCTGAACTTGCTCCAGTTTGTCTGTCTTTTTTAAAGTGGGGTGCCCAGAACTGGACACAGTATTCCAGATGAGGTCTGACTAAGGAAGAGTAGAGGGAGATAATTACCTCACGTGATCTAGAATCTATGCTTCTCTTAATACATCCCAAAATTAGGTTTGCCTTTTTGGCTGCTGCATCACATTGTTGACTCATATTCAGTCTATGATCTATTAGTATACCCAAGTCTTTTTCACATGTGCTGCTGCTTAGCTCAATTCCTCCTATTCTGTATGTGCTTTTTTCATTTCTCTTGCCCAGGTGTTGGACTTTGCATTTCTCCTTGTTAAATACCATTCTGTTAGTCTCTACCCACTATGCAAGCATTTCTAGATCTTTTTGTTTACACTCTCTCTCTTTCCTAGTGTTAGCTATCCCTCCTAGCTTTGTGTCATCAGCAAATTTGATCAGTTTCCTATCAATTCCCTCCTCCAAATCATTTATAAAAATGTTGAACAACACTGGGTCTAGGACAGAGCCTTGTGGTACCCCACTTGATACATTCTCCCACTTGGAAGTGCAGCCATTTATGACCACTCTTTGAGTATGATCACTCAGCCAACTGTGAATCCACCTAACAATTGCCTTTGGCAATCCAATATTTGATCATTTTTTTCAAGTATAGTATGAGATACTTTGTCAGATGCTTTACTAAGGTCAAGAAAAACTATATCCACCGCATTTCCCTGATCAACCCAGTTGGTGATACTGTCATAGAAGGAAATTAGATTAGTCTGGCATGACTTATTTGTTACAAGCCCATGCTGTCTCTGGTTAATTACTCTATTTTTATCCAAGTACTGCATACATGCTGTTTAATAATTTGTTCAAAGATCTTTCGTGGTATAGAAGTCAGGCTCACAGGCCTGTGGTTTCCTGGATCCACCTTCTTCTCTTTTTTTGAAGATAGGGACAACTTTTGCCCTTCTTCTAGGACTTCTCCTGTTCTCCAGGAATTTTCAAAAATTATGGCACGTGGTTCAGCAATTACCTCCGCTGCTTCCTTATAGGATGTAATTCATCTGGACCTTGAGACTTGAATTAATTTAAGTTAGCTAAGTATTCCCTCACTGATAGGGATTTTTCCATGTTACGTTAATATGCTGTGGGGCTCCAAATCAAAGGTGGTTATGGCAGCCACCATGAGAAAGCAATAGACACAGGCATCACGGTCGTGTCTTAGAGCAATCTGAGTTTATTGTGTACATTGTCTTTCTTATACAAAAAATAGTAGGCGTATCAGAGGTTGAACTGCTTTACAGAGGTCGACCTGTTTTACTGGTACATAATTTTGTCTTCTCTATAAACAATGCTTTATTTGTTTGTATGTAGACATCGTGTCTGGACCTAGACAGCAGACAATGATCAAAGCATTCCTCACAACCTTTGTAAACAAAAGCTAAACAAGATCTTGGAGACATGATGGACATTTAAGATTACACCTCTACTTCATTTAGCAGAGCTTTTCATAGGACACAGAATAGAGTGTACAATTTAGGCCTACAGCCTCCGGAAACGTATATCAAAGATACATACATATATAAATTAATATGTTCATAACCCTCACAATCCCCCATTTTGAAACAGTCCATCTTGAAAAGAGCCTTTGTAGTGGTACTATCAAGGGTGCTAAGCCACCCCCGCCGGTCTTTCTATCCTCTTCGCCGGATCCCCACTGTTGTTGCTCTTTTACGTATGACTGTTTTAACGATATCGTAGAGGGAGCGATTCCAGATAATTTGCTTGTCTCCGTATCCCACAGAATGTCCATAAATTGCAAACACTCAAAAGAATGAACAAAAGAAACAGTATTAGTAAAGGGTGAAACATAAAATCCATCATCTTTCCTGCAATAGGTGACCATTCAGTAAAAATATCATACCAGTTATACTCTGTGTCTACCTGGATCTTAGTACCTAGGCTGACTAGCTTATCTCCTACCCATACATTTTAAGGGAGAGGTTAGTAACATCCAAATGTTTTTAAAGGTGTTCAGTATCTATCATTAGTCTTACAATTCTACCCAAGGATACAGTCAGAGTTGTCATAGGGATAGCATCTGGGTGCCAGTAGTACCTTAATGTTGCTTTAGCATCTGGCAAAAATGTGTAAGTTTCTGTAAACCAATGTATCACCGATATGTTCTGTAGACATCCAGACAATGGAGTGGTGAGATTATACATACTGGTGGTTCCAGTTCGGTTGGCAACAAAGAATATATACATATTGGGGGCCAACTTCTATCAGCATATAGAAGAAGCAGGTAACACCGTCCAATCACATATGCTGATTGAAGGCTGCTGGAAACATGGCTCATATGCGGCTGTACTCCGTCCGCATGCTAGGCCATCCAGTGTTTCTTCACAGTTCTCTATACCATGGGTTTTATTTTCACTATAAATCATCATACCTGTGAACTTGGGCAACCAGTATTGTAAAGCATATAGAGGCGGTCCGAACACCACAGGTAGTACTACAAACTTACACATCAGGCTTGTGTCCTTTACATCATAAAATCATTTCCCCAGTGCTATACTCATCAGAGCATTCTACACCATCAGCCCCGGGCCGTATCCAAGATGCTACTGGAATTACATTATTGAGAATATTTCTCCACAATTTTTCATTATTTGTCATCACATCTGACTGCTTTGTCCCTCTCGTGAATCATATATACATATTGCAGGCTACATTGTGTATAGTTCATGAATTTACTCATATTTACAAACAAATCCTTTTAAACCGCAAAACCAGATTAAAAAGCGTTAATACATCCTTATTATACCCTAATGCAAGACATCGGGGGAGGAACAAGGAAGGCATGCATTGTGCCTGAACATTTATCAATCTAGAAACATCCTGTCCTACCCCAGCCATTTTATTCTTCATCACCTCTAAATCTATAGAGTTTAGAACCCCTACACCTGTACCAATTCCCCCTAATAGGGTATCATACCATTTTCGTTTTCCTCTGGTGCAGGGTTTCATTGCCTGAAGAGAAATATTATAATGCACAACGGTTTTCTGGCTCTTTGTGGATGATAAGGGGTGTCAAATGCCTGGGAGTTACCCAGGGCAGACATGAAGTGTTGCATTATTTCACCTGTGAAATGTGTACCTCTATCTGACTCGATTACCTCTGGTACCCCGTATCTGCAGATTACCTTATTCATGAGCTTCTTTTCGGTTACCTGCTCATTTACTTTTGTAACAGGGTACGCCTCCAACCTGAAAAACATCAACAACAAGCACATATTCATACTTCCCAACACGTGGGAGCTGAATGTCGTCAATTTGCAATCCCTGAAATGGGTAGAGTGGTCCTGGCAAGTGCCTTTGTGGTCAATTTACTTCTACCCTGTTGCTTACGGCATAGCTCATGCAAAACTGGACAAATGATGTAACAGCTACAAAGAACCCAGGGGGCAACCCTTTCTCTCTCAAGCATCAGTAGCATAGCTGCCTCCGATAGGTGAGTCTTTCCATAGATCAGCTGGGCCATCATGGGGTACAGGGATCGTGGTAGGCAAGTTACTGACTGTTTGCCATACGCCACCCTGTTCTACTGCTCTCATATTAGTCCATTTATCTTTTTCTTCTTTGCTGGCTTGTGACTGTAATGTCTTTAGTACATCAATGTTCAAATTTTTATCAAAGTCCAAATCATAGTCTCTGACTTGTGCGGTCAGTATCTTCTTTTCTTCTTTCTTCCACGGCTTGAGGGCCGCTGTCTGCGCTGAAGTCTGCTAGGGCGTTGCCTTTTGCTTCTGCACTGTTGGCTTTAGTATGAGCTTTCACCTTCAGGATTGCTACTTTGTCTGGTAGGAGTAGGGCTTTCATAAGGTTCTGTACTGCTACACCATTCTCAATGGGTTGTCCTACAGAAGTTTAAAAATGTCTGGCCTTCCATATTGGGCCGTAACCATGATCTATGCCGAATACATACCAGGAGTCAGTGTAAATGGTTACCTTCTGTCACTCTACACGCCTCAGTGAGGGCCTTCAGTTCCGCTTCTTGTACTGAGACATGCGGAGGCATTCTGCTTTTAGAGATCTTGTTGTGTGAACACTGCATATCTGGTGTGGAGTCATCAATCACCCTGGTACCATCTATAAAAACAACTCAAAATATGTATTAACAAGGGGTTTCAATAACTCTTTAAAACTTAAACTTTCTTGTTGCATCAATGCTAGACAATCATGCTGATATTCTATTCCAAATAGATCACGTTCTTATTTGCAAAAAATTTTTTAAAAATAGCTGATCTGTAGTACATAGATCACCTATGCATCCCCCTCCCCCATTTGAAACAGGATACTCGATTGGAAGAAGAGTAGCCGGGTTCACCATTGAAAAGAAATATTAAAGGGGGGGCATGAGCAAAGCACATTGCAACCTTATTTGACGAGCTAGAGACAGATGTTTAGGTTGTACTTGAGTAAGTATACTCTGGATGTCATGAGGGGTGAGAACCACTAGGGGGGGTAGTTCAGGACTAACTCAGAAGACTTGTCAACCCTTACTTGTACTGCTGCCACCGCACAGACACAGGAGGGGGCTCCTCGGGCTACCGGAGTAATACCCAAGTGACCGTGGACGTCCTCCATGTTTTTGCGTCAATACTGCTGTCGCATGAAAGGCCAGGGACGGCAGTATGAGACAAGTCCCAAAAAGGTGCGAAGCTTTGGCAGCAGAAGAAGATACAGAAATGGCTTGAACTGCAGCCCTGCGTCGTTCTGTGAGATGTCTGCCTTCTTGAGCTAGACAACAACCTTTTGTTTACAAAGCTGTAATTTTTCCTTTTTAAGCCTTGCAGCCATTTTCTGCTAAAAAAAATTTTAGAAGAGAAATGGGTGCAGATTGACATGTTTTCATATCCTCAGCACAAAGCTGGAAAGTCATTAACATATTGCAACAGCACAGTCCCCTCAGGCGGAGTCCAAGCCTGCAGGACAGTTACATAAATGCCCTTTTGTCTGAAAAGGGGCCGGAGATTCAGACTGTCTCCACTCTGGCTTATTATCTATGACCTTAGGGATTTCAATAGACCTTCTACAAAGGCCATACTAAGTACATGTTTACCCATCTCTTCTATGCCCCTATATCCCAGATCTGACAAACGTTGTTGAAGGGGGGCATAGAATTGTTTTACACTTTCTTCCTTCTCTTTGTGTGATATTAGGAAAAGACAAGGAGGATTCTCTCAAATTTTTTTTTTCTTCTTTTTCCCCAATGTTTCAGACAAATTAAAAATATTTTACCACTTCTCAATTCTCTATGTTTAATTTTATCCCAATCTGTGCCACAATAGTCTTTCACATAATTTTAGATTATAGTTCCCGCTGCCTTCCCTGTTCTACATATACTCCTGCATCTCCTCCTTGTCCTCCTTCTCATGCTTCCACTCACTAGCCTAGGATCTAGTGAGCATAGGCATAACCGGTTTGCACCGAGGAGCTCCGCAAGCAGGGCAGCTCTCTCTCCAGTCCGGGTTCTGTTGTCCACAATGCCAGCAGGTCCATCCCTCCAGTCCAATGTTTGACCTTGGAGTGGATGACTTGGCATAGGGTGGGGAGGAGACGGTTGGAATTGAGATGAAGGAGGGGGTGAAGATGGAAGAGGGAACTAACCCGACAATGAGAGAACATCTTTGAATTCTTTTCTCATTTCATTTTCAGCTACTGAACAGTATATATATATATATATATATATATATATATATATAATACAACATACTTCCTGTGTAGCCAAATATAACCAATTCTTAATTCAGATTTCTTTGCAAAGACAAGTAGGTCTTCTAAAGCCCAGTACTCCACCCTTTGAAATGTATCTTATCTTCTATAGAACACAGAAACTTCTCCAGACAAATAGCTGTATAACTGGTTCCACTGCCTGTGACCATCTTCACTTGCCCCCACCTTACAAAAACTGCAAATTCACACTCACTAAGGGGGGTTTTATTCATTCCTATACGGACTGATAATATGTGAAGTAGAAATTGGGATTGTATTTACTGTACACCAGACTTCCAATAATGAGCGAATTATGTATAGATAAGAAAAACTCTTAGTACCGCGGTTTTTACACAATTCGCTCAGAATAGGCTACCCAATGACAAACACAATACAACTTATGCCCATTTCTGCCCACATACTGATATTCATCACACTGCGACCACTCAGCGGCCAATATATTATAGGGGGCTTTATTCCACCCTGGCATAATTAACAATTCATCGGACACGTCTTTGTTCTTAGCTACCGACATTTTCGTACTATTTCGGATTTTCTTAAACGGCGACATTTTCACACTGTGCCAGATTATCACAAGAAATTCTTCAACTATCAGTTTATCAAAATTTTCCTTTAAAACAAACTAGTGTATTACTCTCTGCGTAATCCGGTTCACAGCGCCATTTATGTATTGCTGCAAGGAGCAAGACTTAGTTCAAATTACGCTTTAAAGAGAGTTAGACACTATAAAAGGTTCATACTGTAGTTGATTGGGACCCTAATAAGTGGGATGGGGACCAATATTCATTTGCCAATTTCTTTAGCTATCTTTCACACCTTATCCTCTTTACCAGTAGTATGGACAATGGCTGGCGGTTTATGTACACCAAGAGGCTTATAATTTTTATTCTTTCACACACATAAAACAATTGTTTGTTTCACTATTTTTCTGTGCAGTCTTCCGCACCTTATCCTCTTTACCAGCAGTATGGACAATGGCTGGCGGTTTATGTACACCAAGAGGCTTATTATTTTTATTATTATTTTCTTTATACACTCTTCAAATAAAATACTGTTGTTAATTGGAAATGAGATACACTTTAAATAGAATTTTTGCTATTAATTTGACTAAAGTACTTATCAGGTGTTTCAAGTACACAATTATCTCATATTAATATCTTAATTCAATTAACACAACTCAATATTTTTGAATTCCACATATTCCACAAATCTGTATATACATATATACACTGTGGTAATCCTGGGCTATTATCTCACACAACTAGTCTCAGGAATAAAATTAGATGCCCCTCCTTTGGTCACTCCATTTGTTCAAGTGAGAGACTTAACATGGAGTCTAAGAGTGACCTTCACTCTATACATTACCACAATATACATATATATACACCAACATCCACTTAAAATGGAGACACACTTCTCACCTAGGCTGGACTGTGTGTAGGGTGGAGCAAGACTTGTTCCTATTGTTCTTCCCTCCCATCTCCTTACATCACCTAGCTCCACCCCCTGTGGTCTGGCTCAGCATTTGGTCATTTTTGCTTCATTTCGTTTCTGGTTACCGGACAGTATACACCATATAACAGTCTAACTCTCATACAGGTCCTTCCATTTATACACACACATAAAGACAAAAACATTTGCATGTCAGTTACTAAAGTGTCAGTACTTTTTTTAAGTGTCAGTACTTCCTCACTTGTCTAAAAGTGTCGGTACTTCCCAACCCTGCTTATTTCCCCCCGTCTCAACTACTTCTCTTATACCTATAAGAGGCTCCCATTCAGGGATTTTATCCCCTGAAAATTTTAGGCTTCCCTGGTACAATTTATACCATGCCTTCCCGAGATCGGCAAGCGGGTTTCATATTCTGTACTTCCTCACCCTGCATATTCTGTACACTGACCATGCAAAGTAACAAATAAAGACAATAACAGTTAAACACCCGCACAGCATATTCAGCCCACCATATGAATTCTTAAAAAGCTTGAAGATTTATAAGAGGCATGCACTTCTTACCCCTCGGACAGGAAAGGAGCAGCCAGGAAGCACGGATAGATTGTGGCAAGATAAAACCTTACCTTACTGCGCAGTTTTTGTCAATCCGTGGTTCCGAGTGGCTCCTTATCCCATCTGGGTCCGGGGGGGTTCGAGGTGTAGGTGGTCCTCTTGTTCCATCAAGCCCCGCGATCGGGCGCCAATTACTGATAGGGATTTTTCCATGTTACGTTAATATGCTGTGGGGCTCCAAATCAAAGGTGGTTATGGCAGCCACCATGAGAAAGCAATAGACACAGGCATCACGGTCGTGTCTTAGAGCAATCTGAGTTTATTGTGTACATTGTCTTTCTTATACAAAAAATAGTAGGCGTATCAGAGGTTGAACTGCTTTACAGAGGTCGACCTGTTTTACTGGTACATAATTTTGTCTTCTCTATAAACAATGCTTTATTTGTTTGTATGTAGACATCGTGTCTGGACCTAGACAGCAGACAATGATCAAAGCATTCCTCACAACCTTTGTAAACAAAAGCTAAACAAGATCTTGGAGACATGATGGACATTTAAGATTACACCTCTACTTCATTTAGCAGAGCTTTTCATAGGACACAGAATAGAGTGTACAATTTAGGCCTACAGCCTCCGGAAACGTATATCAAAGATACATACATATATAAATTAATATGTTCATAACCCTCACACTCACCATCTCCACTTTTTTAAAAAGCCATAACTTTATTTTTCCATTGATATGGATGTATGAGGGCTTGTTTTTTTGTGATGAGTTTTACTGGTACCATTCTGAGGTTCAGATGGCATTTTTGATCACTTTTATTGTGTTTCATTTGGGGTGGTGAAATAAACAAAAAAAACTATTTGGCTTGTTTTTTTTAAATAGTTTTAATCCGTCATTTAAATAAACTATGTTCAATTTATTGTATGGATCGCTATGGATGTGATGATACCTAGCGTGTTGTTTTTAAAAAAAAAATTTTTTGAAGCAAAGACAGGAAAGTGTGCAAAAACTTTTTTGTTTTTTTATTTTTAACATCTCTGGATACTTCTTGCCAGCCAGGATGTAAACTCCTGGGGCAACAAGGGGTTAAAAGGGTCACACATTTCTTATAGTGCTAAGGTAAAATAAACGCTGTACTATGGTTGCAAGGGCAATAAAGACAGATTTCATAAGAGTGCGGCGCCGGGGTACCTCTCCGTGGCCCTCTGTAGCCCAATGTTCAGCTGTCTGCTCCTCCTGTATAACAGATGTTACTGGTGTAGCGTTCGTTCAGCCACTTCTGACCAATGACTGTCATTAGGTCTTATCATGTTAGTTCCACAAATGTTGGCTCTTCCAGCGATATACTTCCTTTTTTTTTTTTGTTGTGGCTACGGCCAACTTGAGTTGCCGATACAAGAATAGAACTACTATAATACTGCCCCCTATGTACAAGAATATAACTACTATAATACGATCCCCTCTGTAGTGGAATAGATCTCCTATAATACTGTTCATATTTTCAAGACTATAACTACTATAATACTGTCCCCTATGTACAAGAATACAACTATTATACTACCGATCCCTATGTAGAAAAATAGAACTATTATAATACCGGTGCAAGAATAGAACTGCAATAATACTGCCCCCGCTATGTACCAGAATATAACTCCTATAATACTATCCCCTATGTAGAGGAATATAACTATTAGAATACTGTCCCCTATGTACAAGAATAAAACTACAATAATACTGCTTTCTATGTATAAGAATATAACTACTATAATGCTGCCTCCTATGTACAAGAATATAACTACTAGGATACTGCCTCCTATGTACAAGAATATAACTACTAATCACCTCATCTCGCCATCTGCCTCTCAGCTTCTATCGCTCACCTCCTCCATTGGTCTCTCACAACTCACAGCCTCTCCCACTCACAGGGACGGCAATACTCTTGATCTGGTCTTCTTCCACCTCTGCTCTGCTTACAACTTCACTAAGAGCTCCTGTCCACGGGCGATTGTGCATTGCGTTACTCGCTGGCGATAATCCAGCCGCCTTGCTATGGAAAGCACAGCCTCCTCTCCACGAGCGGCGAATCATAGTCAGATGTCAGTTAGGCTCACCGCAGATAACTGGCAGTTCTCTCCCCTGCTCCCGGGCGGTGGAATATTACTAGCGATATTCCGCCTCGCCTGTGGACAGGGGGCCTAACTCCCCTCTCCCGCTCTCTGACTATAGCCCCCTTTCTTTCTCTGTCAAGTTTTCTAGTATGTCCCCAGGCACTCCTACCTCCCGTACGTACAGGAACATTCAGGCTGTTCACAACAAAAACTTTGCCGAGGCTCTACAGTCTTCTCTGTCTCCTATCTCTCTCTCCTCTCCTGCTTCAACCTGGCTACTGCACATTACAACACCACTCTCAAACATGCCCAGGATGAAGCGGTGCCTCCAGTAACACAAGCCATCCAAATCGACCGTGCCAACCATGGCTCATGCCTCAAACACGCTTCATCCAGCAGTGCTCTAGGTGTGCTGAACGACTGTGGAGGAAGTCTCAAAAGTCCACAGACTTTCTCCACTTTAAATTCATGCTCAGAACATACAACCTTGCCCTCTACCACGCCAAACAAATCTACTTCACCTCTCTCATCTCCTTACAGTGACAGACAGACTAAAATATAACTTTTATTCAAGACTAACATAAAATAATGACTTGGGCTAGGAACAAGACAAACAAAGACAGAGAATATTACAGTTAGGTGGGTATATGGAGTTATTAGAATCACCCCACCTAAGCTATGATAAAGACGAGACTGAAAAGTCGCTAGTGATGCATTAGATAGTCCGTAATTTAATGAGTAGAATTACGGGTATCAGATATAAGTCTAGGAACACTTTGGTACTGGAGCAAAATTGCTCAAAAAACGTATGGAGATCGCACTGGTTTAGTCGTCACTTGCAATTAATCAATCTAATGGTCACTAAAGCGGGGCCGCAGTACCTATAAACTATAAGGAAAGTGTCACGCATCAGTGTAGCGACCGTCTGTAACAAAGTGGTCACATTCGGATAGGTTGATGATCACAGGATTTGATAGTTACTTAGCCAATAATATGATTTGAGGAAACCATCAAAGTACCTCGAGTATTTGGCTCAGAGTAGTATCAGTCCATATCATTTGCAAAGAACGGTAAGCTCTCTTTAATATAAGTATAGCTCAATATGCAACTCATATAACTCGAGAGAAGAATGGATGAACTCTCTTTATGTGAAAGGGTGATTACTGCTCAAGAATAATTACTGCTCGTAGAAATATGATTACTTGCTCAGGAATAATTACTGCTCAACGCGTTTCCCTACTAGGATTATTGGTAGTTCATCAGGAGCAATTGTATGAGTTATGCCATACGATATGACAGGTTCATTGAGTTGAAAACTCAAGAGAGAGAGAGAAAGTGCCACAATCGTGTTTTGAGACACGAAGGGTTAAAAACTTTGTCAGATTTTGAGAAAGTACCACAATCGTGTTTAGGGACATAGAGGGTTATATAATCTGTCAGATTTTTGATGGTGTGGTCATGTAGGCTAGTTAGGAGATGTGCAGGAGATATACTGATTTATAGAGAAATACTGCACATCAACTAACCTCAAAGAATTGAAATGGGATCAGAACTAGAAAGTAGGGGATTAATCAAGACCCATACTTAGTTCATCATCCAATACTCTTTGAACAAGGTCGCTAAATGGCAAAATAATAGCGGTCTGCAACTTGTTCATATAATAAGCTCTATGGATATATAGTAGCCTGGGACTAGTCTATCAAAAAAGAGATAGAGTTCTAGGCTACATAGAGCTTTTTTCAGATCCCTTTCATTCTATCAAGGTCTCTAGGCAGCGCTTAGTAGCATAAGCAGAGCGGTGTCTTTGCTGCCTAGATATAAGACCTACATCCAACACACACACATTCAGATAAAATAACAAAAGTGGTAGAGCCTGGAGCTCTGATGGTGAGCTCAGGCATTGTGTTTGTGAGCCCAGAGTGCTGCTACTGATATACCAAGAAGCCCTCCCCCAAAGGGGGTTGGTGTGGAGAATCAGCCAATCAGATGTTATAGTGGGAGGGGTTAGGACGACTCCACAGATCTAAGGGAAAATAGGGAGAAGAAGTCCGTTTATAATCTGCTGTTTGGCTCAATCTGGGTGTATTAGTGAGAACAAATGTTGCAGCAGCCTCCCTCATAGTCTGATCGCCCGTATATACACATCGATCTTTAAATTTTACTTTAGAAAGATCGCTACCGGCAATCCGCTACTGCGCACGCGCGCGCAGTGCTGTGACGTCATCACGTCAGTCATGTGATATGGCACGTCCTGACGTTCTGTTATGTCACATGATCGGCTTCATTCAAAGAAATAGCTTATTAGAAGCAATGTAGATTGCCCTGGCAATAGCGGTCATGTGATCTGCACTGCCCAGAAGACACATGAGTGAGACTGGGATATATATAGTGCAGTTTAATTAGATGCTACAGCATAGAATATACAGAATGCGTTTAGTGAGGATTTATTAGTTGTTAGTTTATTTAAATATATATATTTAAATATATATATATATATATATATATATATACTGTGTGTCGGTAATGGTTATTTTAAGGCTACGTAATGTAGAAAGAGTCATGCAGATACTGCATAAATCTAATGATTAGATGGTTTAAAGAACAACCGATGAACGTAGCGTCTTAGATATTACTCACTTAGCGCAATGACAAGGAAGAATCACATAACGTAACAGAGGGCTGATTTTTAAATTCCTTTGTAAAACAGCACTCTAAATGCATGATAAAATCAAAATATTGGTATTCTCATAATAGAGCCAATGACTGATCGATGCCGGCCGTATAATCAAAGAGAAGAAAGATTAGCGATAGAGGCATTACAAAAAGCAGTTGAAACACAGATTCTCATTTAAGCCACTAGGATTAACTGTATTCAGTCGTAAAATCATCTAAACCATAATGATCTGAATCTTTGGATTGCTTCGGAAATTAATACCACTATGCTGTCCTTTCTGGATCTCCAAATTAAAAAAGATCCATCGGGACACATAACATCCTCTCTTTTCCGTAAGTCCACGGCGACAAACAGCCTACTTACCTGGGACAGTTTCCATCCTGCACCATTAAAACGTGGCATACCAAAAGGTCAGTTTCTGCGACTCCGACGCAATTGTTCGGATAATTCGAGTTTTAAAACGGAAAGTAAAAAATTGTATGATCGCTTTAAAGATCGCAATTATCCCAAAAATGTCATCGACCAAGCATTTATCTTTGCATCATCTCAAGAAAGGACCACTCTCCTTCAACCTAAGATCCGTTCCTTGGACAATAAAGCCAGAATTATTGGCACTTACGACACTTGCTCGATACAAATAAGGAATATCCTTAACTACTATTGGGACATCCTGAAACGTGACAAAGACCTTAATGATTTTCTTCCCGAAAGACCATCTATAACATTCCACCGTGGCCATAATTTAAAAGACCATCTAGTGAAAAGTCACCTCCCCCCCGATGAAAGGCAAATTACTTGGCTTGGTTCCAGCAAGCCCCAAGGTAGCTTTCCATGCCAGGGCTGCCTCGCTTGCCCTTTTATTCTGCGCGGTAACACCTTTAAGTCATCATCTACTAATACAGTTTACTCATGCAGAGACTTCATTAACTGTCGAACACAAAACATAGTCCATCTTGCCACATGTTCTTGCCCCATGAACTATGTGGGCAAGACAATTCGACAATTTTGTCGCAGAATTCTCGATCACCTAGGGATCAGACGCCATGAGTCGACCCCCCCCTAGCAGACCATATGTGGAAATTCCACAATGGTGACACAAAACAACTGAAATTTCAAGGGATTGAAATTATCAGGACTCATGGGCGTCGCGGTGATATGGACAAAAAACTCCTATGCAAAGAGGCAACATGGATTTTTCGACTGAATACAGTTAATTCTAGTGGCTTAAATGAGAATCTGTGTTTCAACTGCTTTTTGTAATCCCTCTATCGCTAATCTTTCTTCTCTTTGATTATACGGCCGGCATCGATCAGTCATTGGCTCTATTATGAGAATACCAATATTTTGATTTTATCATGCATTTAGAGTGCTGTTTTACAAAGGAATTCAAAAATCAGCCCTCTGTTACGTTATGTGATTCTTCCTTGTCATTGCGCTAAGTGAGTAATATCTAAAACGCTACGTTCATCGGTTGTTCTTTAAACCATCTAATTATTAGATTTATGCAGTATCTGCATGACTCTTTCTACATTACGTAGCCTTAAAATAACCATTACCGACACACAGTACTTATATATATATATATATATTTAAATAAACTAACAACTAATAAATCCTCACTAAACGCATTCTGTATATTCTATGCTGTAGCATCTAATTAAACTGCACTATATATATCCCAGTCTCACTCATGTGTCTTCTGGGCAGTGCAGATCACATGACCGCTATTGCCAGGGCAATCTACATTGCTTCTAATAAGCTATTTCTTTGAATGAAGCCGATCATGTGACATAACAGAACGTCAGGACGTGCCATATCACATGACTGACGTGATGACGTCACAGCACTGCGCGCGCGCGTGCGCAGTAGCGGATCGCCGGTAGCGATCTTTCTAAAGTAAAATTTAAAGATCGATGTGTATATACGGGCGATCAGACTATGAGGGAGGCTGCTGCAACATTTGTTCTCACTAATACACCCAGTTTGAGCCAAACAGCAGATTATAAACAGACTTCTTCTCCCTGTTTTCCCTTAGATCTGTGGAGTCCTCCTAACCCCTCCCACTATAACATCTGATTGGCTGATTCTCCACACCAACCCCCTTTGGGGGAGGGCTTCTTGGTATATCAGTAGCAGCACTCTGGGCTCACAAACACAATGCCTGAGCTCACCATCAGAGCTCCAGGCTCTACCACTTTTGTTATTTTATCTGAATGTGTGTGTGTTGGATGTAGGTCTTATATCTAGGCAGCAAAGACACCGCTCTGCTTATGCTACTAAGCGCTGCCTAGAGACCTTGATAGAATGAAAGGGATCTGAAAAAAGCTCTATGTAGCCTAGAACTCTATCTCTTTTTTGATAGACTAGTCCCAGGCTACTATATATCCATAGAGCTTATTATATGAACAAGTTGCAGACCGCTATTATTTTGCCATTTAGCGACCTTGTTCAAAGAGTATTGGATGATGAACTAAGTATGGGTCTTGATTAATCCCCTACTTTCTAGTTCTGATCCCATTTCAATTCTTTGAGGTTAGTTGATGTGCAGTATTTCTCTATAAATCAGTATATCTCCTGCACATCTCCTAACTAGCCTACATGACCACACCAACAAAAATCTGACAGATTATATAACCCTCTATGTCCCTAAACACGATTGTGGTACTTTCTCAAAATCTGACAAAGTTTTTAACCCTTCGTGTCTCAAAACACGATTGTGGCACTTTCTCTCTCTCTCTTTCTCTTGAGTTTTCAACTCAATGAACCTGTCATATCGTATGGCATAACTCATACAATTGCTCCTGATGAACTACCAATAATCCTAGTAGGGAAACGCGTTGAGCAGTAATTATTCCTGAGCAAGTAATCATATTTCTACGAGCAGTAATTATTCTTGAGCAGTAATCACCCTTTCACATAAAGAGAGTTCATCCATTCTTCTCTCGAGTTATATGAGTTGCATATTGAGCTATACTTATATTAAAGAGAGCTTACCGTTCTTTGCAAATGATATGGACTGATACTACTCTGAGCCAAATACTCGAGGTACTTTGATGGTTTCCTCAAATCATATTATTGGCTAAGTAACTATCAAATCCTGTGATCATCAACCTATCCGAATGTGACCACTTTGTTACAGACGGTCGCTACACTGATGCGTGACACTTTCCTTATAGTTTATAGGTACTGCGGCCCCGCTTTAGTGACCATTAGATTGATTAATTGCAAGTGACGACTAAACCAGTGCGATCTCCATACGTTTTTTGAACAATTTTGCTCCAGTACCAAAGTGTTCCTAGACTTATATCTGATACCCGTAATTCTACTCATTAAATTACGGACTATCTAATGCATCACTAGCGACTTTTCAGTCTCGTCTTTATCATAGCTTAGGTGGGGTGATTCTAATAACTCCATATACCCACCTAACTGTAATATTCTCTGTCTTTATGTTTGTCTTGTTCCTAGCCCAAGTCATTATTTTATGTTAGTCTTGAATAAAAGTTATATTTTAGTCTGTCTGTCAATGTGAAGGGCTCCAATTTGATTTAGTCAGACAAAGCTCTGCCCCTGTGATTCTCTCTCAACTCCTTACTATCCCATAACCCTAAAATGACACTTTCCACTCCCTTCTCAGCACAAACCTGCAGCCCCCCGCCCGTGACAGATCTTAGTGCAGAAGAGCTGGCTGCTTACTTCAAAAAGAAAATTGACAACATCCAGCATGAAAAAAAACTCCCAATCCCAGACTAGCCATGAGCTTAGTCTCGTCAGTACTGGATCTAGCTCCTGTTCACTCTCTGTACTTGGATCAACGACAGAGGAAGAAGTCTCCAGACTGCTTTCCTCTGCTCGCCCCACCACCTGCGCTAGTGACCCTCTCCCGTCACACCTCCTTTGGTCCCTCTCCCCGGTGGTTCTCTCTCACCTCACCCTTATATTCAATCTTTCTCTGACCTCTGGCATTTTCCCCTCCTCATTCAAACACGCTATCATATCCTTGCTGCTAAACAAACCGACTCTTGACTCGGCCGATGCTGCCAACTATCGACCCATCTACTTCTACTAACCGACCTCATCTTGACATCTCCATCTCAGTGTTTGGCACCACGATAACTCCCAGACAGCATGGCTGCTGCCTTGAGGTTATATTCGACTCTGATCTCTCCTTCACCCCCTACATCCAATCTCTTGCCTGAACATGTCAGCTGCACCTCAAGAACATCGCAAGAATCCACCCTTTTCTCACTGTGGACATGCTAAAAATGCTCATTGTTGCCCTCATCTACTCTCAGCTCAATTATTGCAGCTCACTGCTGATAGGCCTCCCCTGCTCCAGACTCTACCCCCTCCAATCAATCCTGAATGCGGCAGCCAGGCTCATCTTCCTGTCCAGCCGCTACTCGGACGACGCTGCCCTGTGCCAGTCACTGCACTGGCTGCCCGTCAAATACAGAATACAATTTAAACTCACTACCCTCATTCACAAAGCGGTCCACAGCAACGCCCCGCCCTACATTGCTTCCCTCATCTCAATTCACCACCCAGCCTGCGCCCTCCGCTATACTAATGAAATCAGACTAAGTACCCCTTTAATTCGAACCTCTCAATCTCGCCTGCAAGACTCTCCAGAGCAGCACCAGTCCTCTGGAACGCGCTACAAAAAAATATCCGGGCAATCAATTACACACTAAACTTCAGGGGTGCTCTAAAAACGAACTTCTTTAGGGAGGCATACCGTATCCCCTAAACCAAAGCGCTGCGGAATATGTTGGCGCAATATAAATAATTACTGTACCCTATGTACCAGAATATATCTACTATAATACTGTCCCCTATGTACCATGATGTAACTACTATAATGCTGCCTCCTGTGTACCAGAACACTGCCCTGTATGTACCAGAATACAACTACTATAATACTGGCTCCCTATGTACCAGAATACAACTACTATAATACTGACTCCTATGTACTAGAATATAACTACTATAATACTGCCCCCTATGTATTAGAATATAACTACTATAATGTTGTCCCCTATTTGCAAGAATACAGCTACTGTAATACTGCACCCTATGTACCAGAATATAGCTACTATAATACTGCCACCTATGTACAAGAATATAACTCCTATAATACTTCTCCTATTTACAAGAATATAACTACTATAATACTGTCCCATCTGTACAAGAATACAACTACTATAATATTGCCCCCTATGTAGAGGAATAGAACTACTATCATACTGCTCCTATTTACAAGAATATAACTATGTACAAGAGTCCCCTATGTGCAAGAATACAACTCCAATACTACTGCCCCCTATGTACCAGAATATAACTCCTATAATACTGCCCCCTATGTGCAAGAATATAACTCCTACAATACTGCTCCTATTTACAAGAATACAACTCCAATAATACTGCCCCCCTATGTACCAGAATATAACTCCTACAATACTGCTCCTATTTACAAGAATACAACTACTATAATACTGCCTCCTATGTACTAGAATATAACTACTATAATGCTGTCCCCTATGTGCAAGAATACAACTACTATAATACTGCCTCTAAGTACAAGAATACAACTACTATAATATTGTCACCTATGTACAAGAATACAACTACTATAATACTGCCTCCTATGTACTAGAATATAACTACTATAATGCTGTCCCCTATGTGCAAGAATACAACTACTATAGTACTGACCCCTATGTACCAGAATATAGCTACTATATTACTGCCCCCTATGTGCAAGAATATAACTCCTACAATACTGCTCCTATTTACAAGAATACAACTACTATAATACTGCCCCCTATGTTAAGGAATAGAACTCCTATAATACTGCTCCTATTTACAAGAATATAATTACTACAATACTACTATAATACTGTCCCCTATGTACCATGATGTAACTACTATAATACTGCCTCCTATGTACCAGAATACAATATGTACCAGAATACAACTACTATATAATACTGCCTCCTATGTACTAGAATATAACTACTATAATACTGCCCCCTATGTACTAGAATATAACTACTATAATACTGCCCCTTATGTACTAGAATATAACTACTATAATGCTGTCCCCTTTGTGCAAGAATACAACTACTATAATGCTGTCCCCTATGTGCAAGAATACAACTACTATAATACTGCACCCTAGGCAAAGGAATAGAACTCCTAAAATATTTACAAGAATACAACTACTACAATACTGCCTCCTATGTAGAAGAATACAACTACTCAAATACTGCCTCTAAGTACAAGAATACAATACTATAATACTGCGCCCTATGTACCAGAATATAGCTACTATAATACTGCCCCCTATGTACAAGAATATAATTCCTATAATACTGCTCCTATTTACAAGACTATAACTACTAGAATACTGTCCCATCTGTACAAGAATACAACTACTATAATACTGCCTCCTATGTAGAGGAATAGAACTACTATCATACTGCTCCTATTTACAAGAATATAACTACTATAATACTGTCCCCTATGTACAAGAATACAACTCCAATAATACTGCCCCCTATGTACCAGAATATAACTACTATAATGCTGCCCCCTATGTGCAATAATACAACTACTATAATACTGCCCCCTAGCTAGAGGAATAGAACTCCTATAATACTGCTCCTATTTACACAACTATAACTACTATAATGGTGTCCCATCTGTACAAGAATACAACTACTATAATACTGCCCCCTATGTAGAGGAATAGAACTCCTATAATACTGCTCCTATTTACAAGAATATAACTACTACAATACTGTCCCCTATGTGCAAGAATACAACTACTATAATGATCTTTTTATTTAAAACTTGTAGCAAAATTATTACAATATATTTACAATAAAATCATAAGAGGAAAACATAAGAATCAACAACGAAAACAAAAAAACAAAAACAGAAACAGAAAAACAGAACAAAATAAACTTTAGAACAACCGCACAGAAGTTGGTACCCGAATCCTCCTCCAGTTTATACTATGTACATTGTTTTCTAGGTCTTTCTTATATACTGTTTTCAGACTTTCAATGATGCTCTTCATGACATTATTACAGGAGTTGACTTCCTTATTGATGACCAGGCAGCATCTTGCACACCACAAATGGTACACGGTCACCACATTGATCACATATAGAGTACTTCTGTTATATTCACTAAGATGAGGCAGGAAGTCTCCATACACTACTTGACAATATGGCTGCCTTCTCAGTTGGGGTAACTGCAGGGCCAGGGACACTGCTTCCCATACCTGTATACTAAATGGACAGTCTAAAAGAAGATGCTCCATAGTCTCTACACACTGACCACACTCTTCTCTAGGACAAGATCTATTTGTTACATTGCGACATTTCAAATTGTCTCTGACATACATCTTCCCATGAAATGCCAGCCATGCCACATCCCTCATGTGTGTCGGCACTCTGGAATCCTGTAAGATTTGTGCAGTCTGTTTCACATCTAAATGTGGCGCATCCCTCAACTGTATCTGGACACTGAACTGAGATCTCAACAATTTGTCATAGATCCCCTTCCTACTGGACAATCTGACCTCATCATACAAAATCCTCCACTTAATGATCTTACTGATGATATGTACTCCATACCAAGACACGTTGTTCTTAATACGTCCCGAGATCCTCTTAATGGCATCACCTACCGACCATACAAATACAAATTGCTGGATATGGCTCTTGAACAGATAGCACCATGGTTTCTGCACCGAATTTTTACAGAATGAGAAATTTCTCATCAAAAACATCAAGTTTAAGAATAATTCTGGACAAGGCATGGAGAGTCCTCCTTCCCTATGAGGGAGATAGGCAATGTTCCTCTTCACTATGCTCACCCTACTACCATACAAGAAGTTGAAGAAGACATTGGTTAGTCTGGGCCGCAGACTATCTGGCACTGGAAACACTACTGAGATGTACAAAAAGAGAGGAGCAGGAATCTTCGCATAAGGCCGACCTTCTCATGGTAGGTCAGCCTCCAATGCTTCCAGCTCCGCTCCTTCTGCTCACACACATCTACTTTTCCAAACACAACTCCCAAAATTTTAATTTTATCCTGAACTTTCCTGAAGGGCACCAAAAAGACTTCGCTATCTCTCCCTAACCACAATGCCTCGCTCTTCTCCATGTTCACCACCGAATTTGAGACTCTGGAAAATTCTGCTATGTCCTGCTCAAGTGCTGCACAATCATCTGCAGAAGTCACCAGAAGTGTCACATCATCCGCATAAGCACTAAACTTTATAACTTCCACTTTCCCATGAAGATGACACCTCAACCCCTGTAAATCCCCATCAGCCTGTAGCTTTCTCAGGAATGGGTCCAGACTAAAGACATATAATAGTGGACTGAGAGGACAACCCTGCCTCACCCCTGACATAATCCTGAAGGGATCTCCTAGATGACCATTAATCAGAGGTTGGCTTACCGCTCCCTTATAGAGAACCTGCAGCCATTGTACAAAGCGTACCGGAAGGCCGTACTCCAACAACACCTGATACAAGTAGCCATGATGAACTCTATCAAAGGCCTTACTCTGGTCTAAGCCAACCACATACGCCCCTTCCTCATGCTGTTTCATATAGGTTATGGCTTCTCTCACCAGTAGTAGTGAGTCCTCTATAGTTCGGCCTTTCACACCACATGTCTGATTAGCAATAATTTGTTCATCTGCCACATCACTTAGCCTATAATACAAGATCTTGGCCAAGAGTTTATAATCCGTATTTAGCAGAGACAGTGGACGCCAATTTTTAATATCTTTTAAATTTCCTTTTTTTGCCAAAAGAACCAACACAGATTTACAGTGAGAGTCTAGCATCTTCCCTGCAGAGAGGCAATCATTATAAACCTGCACCAAGTCTGGAGCTAGTAAGTCTCTGAACTCTTTGTAGAACTCGCTGGTCAGGCCATCCAGCCCCGGACTCTTCTTGGGCTTTAAGGAGTCGATGCTTCTTTTCACTTCCTCCTCAGTTATGGACACAATCATGCATTCTGCTTGCACTGGGTCTAATTTGGGCAGAGTCGCACTCTTCAGATAGCATTTAATGTCATCCTCCCTAATCTGCCCCCCTTGGAAAAGATTCCCATAGTAATCTCCAATGATCTGTTGGAGTTTCTTCTGCTCTGACTGCTCCGTACCGTTCTCATCTAATAGCCCAGTCATAAACTTCTTACTAACCCTATTCTTACAGGCAATAAAAGGGTCCGGGGTGTAAACCCTCCAATTATCAAACTGTCCCTCAGCTTTAAGAGGCTTGAAGCGATCATACTGCAGTTCTTTCATCTTCTGCTTTATCTGGCTGATGCTCGCTCCGTCCACCTTCTCCCCACCATTCATCCGACCATACAAGCGACTCAGCTGTCGTCTCAGCATAGAATACTTCATGTACTCCACATTACTGCGTCTCCTGGCAGCTCTAATCATAAACTGCTTGATGTCCCCTTTCATGCACTCCCACCACTCTGCCGTATCATCACACATACATTGGGTGGTCCTCCGTTCATTATAGAAGGTAGTGAAGGCCTCAATAAACTGTGGATCCTGCAGCAGCGAACTGTTCATCTTCCAGTATCCCCGACCCCATCCTGACCCAGCGTGACACTCACTATACAATGATCAGAGAACTCTATGGGGCTGATCCTATACTTGGTGCACTTCATGCCTTTCTTAATATAGATACGATCTATTCTGCTGGCATTACCTCCCTTATGATAGGTGTAAGATCTCTTAGCATATTGGGAGCCATAGGGGTCTACTAAATGAGCCTGCTGAACCAGATTATTGAGGAAGTTCTCATCATACCTTAGTTGTTTGTGACTACTGGTTCTATCTACATTACTGGAGACACTATTAAAATCCCCGCACATTATAAACACCCGGGATGTAAAACAATACGGCTTCATCAGCTGGAACAATTCCCTCCTCTCCTTTCTAGTCTGAGGAGCATAGATATTAATAACTCTATAATATATAGTGTCCAGTATAAAGTCCAGCATCAGGCACCGGCCTGGACTGATCTCCAGGACCCACTCCACCTCTATGTCCTTATTGAAGAGAATTCCCACACCATCATTTCTCTCCAATCCAAAGGACTAGAATGACGCTCCATGTCTCCAGTCCCTCCTGGCTGCATACACATCAGCATTACTCTTCAGGTAGGTATCCTGTAAGCAGAAGACATCAGATCTCTCCTCTGACAGCCGCTGGTAGATCGCCTGCCTCCTGTTCTTAGTCTTTACACTGTTCACATTTATAGAGCAGACTCTCAAACTCATCTAAGTCACTGGACTTTCTTGCTTTTCCTCCTCCGTCCGCTGCTGTCACCTGCAGAGCCCCATCTTTTGGTGGACACTGATGGTTGAGGTTCCTCTTCCTGAAGGTCGTTATCAGAGTTATGTAAAGAGATGCATTCTTTTTCTGATTTCTCTGATTCTTCTCCCAGCACTCCATACTGTCCGGTGGTTATGGCCCGCACCGGCTGATCCAGGGTTTTCTTTGCTGCGGTGACTTTTCTAGCAGGATCTGCAGTTTTATTCTTTCTTTTAACGGCCTGGAACCCTCCTTGATCCACAGAAGGGCGTCTGGGCCGTGCGGCTCGGTCGGAGAGTTCTGTAGCCTTACATGTCTGCTGTTTAGGTGATTTAGCAACAGGTTTACTGGATATTTTATTCTTTTCATGAGGTTTCTCTTCAATAGCTGGTGCTTGTAGTACAACAGGGGATATTTCACTTCTTACAGCAAGTATTTTTCTTTTTTCATCAGATGCCTTCTCGGTGGCTGGTACTTGTACTGTAGTGGGAGGACCATGCATCTCTCCCTTTGCTGGTACTTGTAGTGCAGCGGGTGAGTTATCAGTCTCTAAAGCAGGGTCACTGGTACTTTGCACTACATTAGTATTAGGACTATTGGATTCTGGGGCTGTATCTGCTCTTGCGGCGACATCCTCTTTACCTTCCTCCATGGGCTCTATGCAGATATCATCACCTCCTTTATTATGCTCTGCACGTGGACACTCCCGGAATGTATGACCTGCTCCTAAACACAGGTTACAGATGACGGGTCCTCTACAATCGCCTTTTGAATGTCCAAACTGTCCACATAATGAACACTTGACTCGAGAGCAGTTAAAAGCGAGGTGTCTGCCCCCACACCTATGACATAGACGAGGCTGACCAGGGTAAAAGCATATTCCTCTCTCTGAGCCTAGATAGAAGGAGTGCGGTAGATGTCTGGTCACACCATTGGCTCGCTCTAATTGGATGGATCTTTACAGTATATCCACCATTCCAGATTCCCTCATCATAGATTTTTTCTGGGTAGTTCATGATCATACATTGCCTACTCAGCCAGTGCTCCAGATCTGCCAGCGCCACCACCTCAGACTGGAACAATATGGTGGCCCTCACTACCTGAGGCTTGGACAGCTGGATCACCTGGAGATACTCCCAGATTGACTGTCCCCTTGTGTCATTATATATACTCCAAAATGCATCCAAGTCATATTGCAGCTTAAAGCTGATGTCATAGATCCTGCTGGAGGGGATATGGATCAGAGCGTACACCTCAGAGGCTTTAAACTTCATAAAGTCTTTTAGGAGACTCTTCCCAATGTGCAGTCTGGAGGGAATGTTCTCCTCTGGCCCCGTGTACTTAATCCTTACAGCGTTTCTCCTCTGTGGTGGAGGGGGAGCTGGCTTTGTGACATTGGAGTATAGTCTGTTGAATTGTGGATGGTCAGCAGAGGGATGAGTACCTGACCTTTCCTCATCAGCAGGCTTACTGACTCCTGATTGATCTGCAGACACACCTGCGGTGGTCTCACACTGTCCTGCAGACACACCTGCGGTGGTATGAGACTGTCCTGCAGACACACCTGCACTGGCATCACACTGTCCTGCAGACTCACCTGCGGTGGTATGAGACTGTCCTGCAGATTGTTTTACACACACCTCTGCGGATGGCTGAGAACCTTCACAAATCTCCACCATATCTGCTCCGTACGATGTGGTTGTCTCTTCACTCATTACACTGCACGGTGTTTCATTTACAATGTCAGTACCTGAAGCATACATCAGATTACTACTTGCATTCATTTCATCAGCACTGCAAACAGAGTCCTTTGCAATTAACCCCTCATTGGCTGTCACTTTTTGCTCCTCAGTATTAGCAGCATTTTCAGAGTCTGATAGCTCAGCTACCATACTCAGTGACCCTGAAAGAAGTGACCCTCCTGGCGCTGCACCCACACATCTCAGAGGGGTTCCCCGCTCCACCATACTATACACAACATTATAATCAGTACCTTTTTTCTCAATGACTTCTTTAATCTTCATGTTTTGCACTCTGGCCTCCCTCTTTTTCTCCATTGCCCAGTTTTCTACTTTAGGTATTGCATTTGCTTCTTTGTCTAGTTGCTCCTTTAATATAGCAAGCTCACGTGTGCAATTATCCAGGCACTCACACTTCATCAGCTTTGTCTTTGCATCTGTCTCTATCTTAATCTCTTCTCTTAACTTCAAAATTTGTCTTTCCAGTTTAAATAAACTTTTCTTAGTCACTTTCATACTCAATCCAAATGCTTTACATGATTCAGTAATCTCACCAGCCACCATTTCCTGGTTAGCACTTTCTTGATCTCCATGCTGCAAGCCACACTCCAGGCTCTGGGCTCTCCCAGGATCCTCAGCCCAGCTGCCCTCACTTCCTCCTGGGTCAGAGGCCATGCCTCCTCCCTACTGGGAGCTCACAAGCACACGTCTATCCTCTCCTATGGACAAGAATAGAACTACTATAATACTGCCCCCTATATACAAGAATATAACTACTATAATACTGCCCCCTATGTACAAGAATATAACTACTATAATACTGCTCTCTATGTACAAGAATAGAACTACTATAATACCTATATGTAGAAGAATACAACTACTATAATACTGTCCCCTATGTAGAAGAATACAACTACTATAATACTGTCCCCTATGTAGAAGAATAGAACTACTATAATACTGCTCCCTATGTACAAGAATAACTACTATAATACTGCCTCCTATGTACAAGAATATAACTACTATAATACTGCCTCCTATGTAGATGTATTCTTATGAGTGGAGATCTCTTATACAGTTTCTTTTGTCCTCCTTTTTCAGGTCCTTTCCTATAACGATGAGTGCAGAACGGATTTTTCTCGCCTTTTTGGAGTGTCAGAAAAATGAGGACCCCGACTTTAAGGTTGAGCTTCAGTCTTTAGTGCAGTCACGTGATCAAGATGATGATTTGCAGACGGACAGTAGTAGCGGGGCTTTATTTCATCGATGTCTTGAGACAGATGGTAAGCCTATAAGTTGTTTGGTTACACCCGACCTTCCCAGACTGTACCCGTTAATTTCTGTCTGTACAACCAGAAAAATGGCCGCCTCCTCATTATTGGGTAAAGCTCTGCCCTTTGCAGCCGTTTTAACGATCAGATTTGTCCTTATGAGTGTAAAAATAATGATTAGAAGAATATAATGTGCTTACATATTATGTGCTTTCTCCATCTTCATATACCAGCAGCCGTCCTCCTGGTACCTGGCTGAGGAAGAAGTTGTCAGAACTCAATGATGGCGCCCATCCCGGTAGTCAGAACTCAATGATGGCGCCCATCCCGGTAGTCAGAACTCAATGATGGCGCCCATCCCGGTAGTCAGAACCGAATGATGGCGCCCATCCCGGTAGTCAGAACCGAATGATGGCGCCCATCCCGGTAGTCAGAACCGAATGATGGCGCCCATCCTGGTTGTCAGAACTCAATGATGGCGCCCATCCTGGTTATCCCTCAACTTTTCCAGAAACAGATATTGCAAATTGTAATTAGCTGTTAGAATGAGCTACTGTAGACGAGCACTAAAGGATTTACGTTTACTGCAGGGCCGCAGCCTATAGTCAATGAAGATCTTTGCCGCCGAATTGGCGCCCAGTTGGCGGAGATGGGGGACCGTTTTCAACTAGAAGATAGAATCAAATCAGAAGTTGTGGAAAGCTTAGTGCACGATATTCTCAGTGAGCGTCTTACGGAGAAAGTACGTATTAAAATGGGTGATTAGCTATAACCCAGTCTGTTTGCGCAGAGGCCACTTAATCGTGTTCTGGCGCAACTGCTAAGTCAATATGGTTACCAATTAAACTCCCCCCCCCCCAAATGTTTGTAACTGAGTTTCTCTTTGCAGCGCTTTGAAGATGCCGTCAGGAGTTCGCTGGACAACCTCCCCGCCGGGCTGGACATGGAGCGGGCTACGTTGGTAGTTGCAATGTCTTTAACCAGTAGAGTCGCTTCAAACGTTCCCAACCTACTGCAAAGCTGCTTCACCACTGCGCTGAACTTCATCCAGAGAAACTGCAGGTCCTCTCTAGGACAGCTGACCAATCAGGTGAGAGTAGAAAATACTACCAAGTGTTTTACTGGGCATTTCCTGCATAAAGTGCACCTACCACAAACGTTTTGTGAGGGGGCGAAAACTTCCTGATGTGATAGTATCATTTTTTGCTAACACCTCACTATTTCAGTCAGGACTCTAAGCCAATCCCTCCCCTCACAGACAGAGATCCTGCAACTGCATCCCCCTCCTCCCCTCACAGACACCAATCCTGCAGCTGCATCCCCCTACTCCGCTCACAGATACCAATCCTGTAGCTGCATCCCCCAACTGCGCCAACAGGTGTAGATCCTGTAGCTGCATCCCCCTCCTCACCTCACAGACATAGATCCTGCAGCTGCATCCTCTTACTCCCCTTACAGACACCAATCCTGCAGCTACATCCCCCTACTCTGCTCAATGACGTAGATCCTGCAGCTGCATCCTCTTGCTCCCCTCACAGACGTAGATCCTGCAGCTGCATCCTCTTGCTCCCCTCACAGACGTAGATCCTGCAGCTGCATCCTCTTGCTCCCCTCACAGACGTAGATCCTGCAGCTGCATCCTCTTGCTCCCCTCACAGACGTAGATCCTGCAGCTGCATCCTCTTGCTCCCCTCACAGACGTAGATCCTGCAGCTGCATCCTCTTGCTCCCCTCACAGACGTAGATCCTGCAGCTGCATCCTCTTGCTCCCCTCACAGACGTAGATCCTGCAGCTGCATCCTCTTGCTCCCCTCACAGACGTAGATCCTGCAGCTGCATCCTCTTGCTCCCCTCACAGACGTAGATCCTGCAGCTGCATCCTCTTGCTCCCCTCACAGATGTAGATCCTGCAGCTGCATCCTCTTGCTCCCCTCAGACGTAGAACCTGCAGCTGCATCCTCTTGCTCCCCTCAAGGGACTTAGATCCTGCAGCAGCATCCTCTTGCTCCCCTCACAGATGTAGATCCTGCAGCTGCATCCTCTTGCTCCCCTCAGACGTAGATCCTGCAGCTGCATCCTCTTGCTCCCCTCAAAGACGTATATCCTGCAGCTGCATCATCTTGCTCCCCTCAGACGTATATCCTGCAGCTGCATCATCTTGCTCCCCTCAGACGTATATCCTGCAGCTGCATCATCTTGCTCCCCTCAGACGTAGAACCTGCAGCTGCATCCTCTTGCTCCCCTCAAGGGACTTAGATCCTGCAGCAGCATCCTCTTGCTCCCCTCACAGATGTAGATCCTGCAGCTGCATAATCTTGCTCCGCTCAGACGTAGATCCTGCAGCTGCATCCTCTTGCTCCCCTCACAGACGTAGATCCTGCAGCTGCATCCTCTTGCTCCCCTCACAGACGTAGATCCTGCAGCTGCATCCTCTTGCTCCCCTCACAGACGTAGATCCTGCAGCTGCATCCTCTTGCTCCCCTCACAGACGTAGATCCTGCAGCTGCATCCTCTTGCTCCCCTCACAGACGTAGATCCTGCAGCTGCATCCTCTTGCTCCCCTCACAGACGTAGATCCTGCAGCTGCATCCTCTTGCTCCCCTCACAGACGTAGATCCTGCAGCTGCATCCTCTTGCTCCCCTCACAGACGTAGATCCTGCAGCTGCATCCTCTTGCTCCCCTCACAGACGTAGATCCTGCAGCTGCATCCTCTTGCTCCCCTCACAGACGTAGATCCTGCAGCTGCATCCTCTTGCTCCCCTCACAGACGTAGATCCTGCAGCTGCATCCTCTTGCTCCCCTCACAGACGTAGATCCTGCAGCTGCATCCTCTTGCTCCCCTCACAGATGTAGATCCTGCAGCTGCATCCTCTTGCTCCCCTCACAGACGTAGATCCCTCAGCTGCATCCTCTTGCTCCCCTCACAGAGATCCTGCAGCTACATGCCCCTCCTCCTCTCACACTAATCCTGCTGCTGCATCCCCTTCAAACACTGGTCCTGTAGCCTCCTCCCCCTTCTTCCCTCATAGACATAAACACTGCAGCTGTATCCACATCCTCCCCTCAGACACGAATCCTGCAGCTGAATCCCTTTCCTCTCCTCAGAATGAGATCTTGCAGCTGCATCCCCTTGCTCCCCACACAAAAAGAAATCCTAAAGCAGCATCCCCTGCCTCCCCTCACAGACTCAGATCCTGCAGCTGCATCTCCTCACAGATGTAGATCCTGCAGCTGCATCCCCTTTAGACACAGGTCCTGAAGCCTCCTCCTCCTTCTTCCCTTACAGACATAAATGCTGCAGTTGCATCCCCCCTCCTCTCCTCAGACACCAATCCTGCAGCTGCATCCCTTTCCTCTCCTCACAGATTGAGATCTTGCAGCTGGATCCCCACACAAAAAGAAATCCTGCAGCCGCATCCCCCGCCTCCGATCAGAGACATAGATTCTGCAGCTGCATCCCTTTTCTCCCCTCAGACAGAGATGCTGCAGCTGTATCCTCTTGCTCCTCTCACAGTAGTTCCTGTAGCTGCATCCTCTTGCTCCTCTCACAGATGTAGATCCTACAACTGCATCCTCTTGCTCCCCTCAGAGATCCTGCAGCTGTATCCTCTCACTACCCTCAAAGACGTAGATCCTGCAGCTGCATCCTCTTGCTCCCCTCAAGGGACTTAGATCCTGCAGCAGCATCCTCTTGCTCCCCTCACAGATGTAGATCCTGCAGCTGCATCCTCTTACTCACCAGAGATCCTGTAGTTGCATCCCCCTCAGACATAGATCCTGCAGCTGCATCCTCTTGCTCCCCTCAGACGTAGAACCTGCAGCTGCATCTTCTTGCTCCCCACACAGATGTAGATCCTGCAGCTGCATCCTCTTGCTGACCCCATATATCCTGTAGTTGCACCCCCTCCTCGCCTCACAGAGGTCCTGCAGATGCATCCCTTTTCTCTCCTCAGACTGAGATCTTGCAGCTGCATCCCTTTGCTCCCCTCACAGAGATCCTGCAGTCAGATGCCCCTCCTCCTCTCAGACACCAATCCTGCAGCTGCATCCTCTTGCTTTCCTTAGACGTAGATCCCGCAGCTGCATCCTCTTGCTTCCTTCAGACGTAGATCCTGCAGTTACACACCCCTCCTCTCATCACAGATGGAGATCCGGCAGCCGCCTTGCCCTCCTCCCTCTCCCCAATTTACTGCATTACTCTGGATTGCTTTTTTTGATAACAGCGGACGTTTGTGAACATTTTCCGAGTTAAAAAGAAAACCCCAGGTTGTTAACTTAGTCAAAGAGGTTGTGCAGAATCTGTACCTGCACCTACGCTTCTGGCTCAGTTTGTTCATTGGGCTACGTGGTATGAACCCTCTCTGTGCTCGTTAGTTTTTAAAATGAACGGAGCAGGCGGCACACTGTGATAACCTAAGGCAGCCCTCTTTTCTCTCTACATCAGTGGGCACAGAGAGGGTCCGTACCATGTGACCTGGTGAATGAACTGGGCCAGAAGTGGCGGTTCTCAAAACTGGGTCACATGGTATAGACCCTCTCTGAGCTCATCATGTCATCACAATGGGCTGGCTGTTTAGCCAGTCTTAATATCTAGGCCAGCCCCCTTTTCTGTGATGGCCAATGCAGAGAGAGAAAGGGTTCACTTAGTTATTAAAATAAGCCGAACAGTTAGCGCTGTGATGACATGACTGGCACAGAGAGAGTCAGCACCATGTGACCCGCTGTCGGGAGCAGGCAGGGAGGTGGAGGTTCCAACACCACAGATGCAGGTAAGGATTTTGCCTCTCTGGAAAACCCCTTTAAATTCTCAAGGATACTACAGGAGGGCAGGGCTGTAACAATCTCTTGTCATGATAAAGAAGCTGATTGTCAGGAATCTGTCACTTTTTTCTTGCAGGGGTGACAACCGACCATCAGCACCAGCAATAGTGCAAGGAAATGTGAAGCAGTTTTGCCTTTCTTTTACTTTCCGTTCAAGTTCTCCGCTACCGCACGCCATACACGTCATCAGCGCCGGGTTTCTCTCGTGTTCTCCACATTCCCTCATGTGTGATAATGTGTTTTGCTATAACTGTTGTCTACGTGCTGTGAAGTCAGCCATGTTGTCAGACAAACCAGTCTTCCCCTCAATTCCAAGACTTCCCCAGCTTCATTCATGCACATCCTGCTATCTGCAGCCCTATTCTTCTACTGCCACGTAGTGCCACCCAACCGCCTTGTTTTAACATGCATGGAAAATAAAAAAAAAATCTGATTTTTGCTGATAACATAAGAATTAAGCTTTGCCGTCCCTATAAAGCAAACATCCCCCACCCTCTTCTCCAAGAGGCCATGACATCACCAGGTGTCAGTGATGTCACACATTCCTACGCATCTGATGGGTTCAGCCACATTTGCCCTGTGTAGCGGTACACAGATACTCAGGTTGTAGGTGTTTTATAGGTTGACATATTAATATTCTTCACCAAATGTTTACTTTCAGATTTTCTGCCGCTGAAAAATTATTTTGTACTTAGAAAGGGGAATGTTGATGAATGTTTCTCTTCTTGTCAACATGTTTTAATAAATTTATAAAAACTTCTGCATAATTTCTTTAGCATTACTTATTTTTTTCATAACGGTCCTGCAAAACAGACCTGAAACTGGGTGGAGCTTATGCAAAATGCAGTTTAATGTTCCATAAATAGGTATGTAATTGATCAAGTTTATCAAAATTTAAGCAGACCCAAAATACAGGGCGAGTCAAAAGTCTGGACACACCAGTTTAACTGGTGTAATAATGAGAATTTTGACTTCCAATGTGTGTAAGCATTAATCAGTAGGAAAGCTGCATTTTTTTTGGTGGAGGAGAGAGTTTTTGGAGGCACATTTGAACTGCACCCTATTGAATTTAGCTCAAGTTTTTTTTAAATGGAAAGGGGGTTGTGTGATAGGTCAGTCTTTGCCAGAATTGACTGAAAACACACAACTTGTCAGTTTTGCCCCATCTTTACTTGTTTAGGAGTTAAGTAAGGGCAAAGATGGTAAACTGTACCTTAGAGCCTGTGCTTTTAGCAGATCACTTAGGGGTGAGAAGCCCCTCTAGAAGTTATAGGATACCATATTCCGACCTGTGCTCAATAAGAACAAGCATACACATTAATCAACAGCACTTTGCCTGTGGCTGTACACAGATGTGCACTGGCTTGAGCCACCAAGGTCACTGGACTTAAAGGGATTGTCTAGTTGAAAACTAGAGCTGGCAGATGTCGATTGCATGAGAGCCCACCAATGAGACATTTGCCAGACCAGAGCACTTATTTACTCTACTTCCTGCAAATATCAGGTGACCGCTCTGCTCCCACTGTAGTGGCCATGCCTCATATTGCAGAGTGATGATTCATTTCAATGGGGGCTGGACCAAGCGTGGTCACTAGAGATGAGCGAACGTACTCGTTACGAGTACTTACGCACCCGAGTACCGCCATTTTCGAGTACTTCAGTACTCGCGCGCAAAGATTCGGGGGGCGGGGAGAGGAGTGGCGGTGCGGGGGGTAACAGCGGGGAACAGGGGGGAGCCCTCTCTCTCTCCCTCTCCCCCCCACTCCCCACTGCTACCCCCCGTGCCGCCACGCCGCCCCCCGAATCTTTGCGCGCGAGTACTGAAGTACTCGAAAATGGCGGTACTCGGGTGCGCAAGTGCTCATAACGAGTACGTTCGCTCATCTCTAGTGGTCACTACAGTTGGAACAGAGCTGTCCACATCCTGCAGAAATCAGCCTAGTGCAGAAGCACTCACAGCTCAGAGAAGAACTGATCAGTGTGGGTTACAGCTGACCAATCCCCCGCTAATCTACAACTGATAACCTATAGTTTCCAACTGGACAACCTCTTTAAACGGCCCCAAAGTCCTTGTGTATGCAGAAAAAGTACACAAGATGGCTCACTTGAAACAGCGAATGAAGAAATATCACCTGCAGTTCTTAACGAAGACTGAATTAAATGTTTACCTATGTGCATGTGACAGAATGGTGGACACCACAAACACACTTTGTTAAATGTTGCCCTCACTTAACTCCTAATCAAGTATAGATAGAACAAAACTGAGTTTTGAGTCAATTCTGGCCAAGATTGATCACATGACCCCCTTCCCTTTGAAAAAACTTGAGCAGAAGTCAATATGGTGAAGGTCAAAATGACCACCAATGAAAATGTAGCCTCCCTCCCAATACTTTCATACATTAAAAGTCAATTTTCTAAATACACCAGTTAAAACAGGTGTCTCCAGACTTTTGCCTCACTCTGTATACTACCCATAACCCCCTAGAACACGTGTCAAACACAAGGCCCATGGGCCGAATCCGGCCCGCTGCCTCATTTGACGTAGCTCGCGGCGTGCCGACTGCCGCTCACCACTGAAGCGATTACCAGCTGGGGTGCCGCAGCTCCCCGCTGGTAATCACTGTTAGCGCTGATCCCGACGCACACTGACGTCTGTGTGCAGCCGGGATCCTCCTCCCGAGTCCCCTGCTCCTCAGTTCTGCAGGAGAGGACTCAGGGAGGAAGCATGCCGGGCGCATATTACCTTTTTAGACAACACTTCTGCCCTATTCAGCAATTCCAGCAACCTGATTAATTATTTGATTGTTTGGGTTGGCTGATTCACCAATCAGGTTGCTACTACTAATTTGGCCACTGTGGAGTGGGTCACTATCACTAGTTTGGCCACTGGGGGGTAGGGATCGCTATTACTAGTTTGGCCACTGTGGAGTGGAGGAGATCGCCATTACTAATTTGGCCACTGAGGGGGGGCGCTATTGCTAATTTGGCCACGGTGGGGGGAGGGAGGTGGGTCGCTATTGCTAATTTGGCCACTGGGGGGGGGGAGGGGGTCGCTATTACTAATTCGCCCACTGTGGGGGGGGGGGGGTCGCTGTTACTAATTTGGCCACTGTGATGGTGGGGAGGGGGTCGCTATTACTAATTTGGCCACTGAAGAGGGGGAGTCACAATGACTAATTTGCCCACTGTGGGGGAGGTCGCTATTACTAGTTTGGCCACTGTTGGGGTGGGGGTCGCTATTACTAGTTTGGCCACTGTGGGGAAGGGGGTAGCTATTGCTAATTTGTCCACTGTATGGGGGGGGTCGCTATTACTAATTTGGCCAGTGGGGAGGGGGCGGTCGCTATCACTAGTTTGGCCACTGGGTGGGTGTTGCTATTACTAATTTGGCCACTCTGGAATAGGGGAGGTCGCTTTTACTAATTTGGCCACTGTGGAGTGGGGAGGGGGGGGGGGGTCGCTATCACTAGTTTAGCCACTGGGGGGGTGTCGCTATTACTAATTTGGCAACTGTGGAGTGGGGGAGGTCGCTTTTACTAATTCGGCTACTGGTTGGGGGGAGGGGAGTCGCTATTACTAATTTGGCCACTGTGGTGGTGGTGGGGTCGCTATTACTAGTTTGGCCACTGGGGGGGTCGCTATTACTAATATGGCCACTGGGGGGGAGGGGGTCGCTATTGCTAATTTGGCCACTGTGGGGGGGGGGGGGGGGGGTCGCTATTACTAATTTGGCCACTGTGGAGTGGAGTGGGGGAAGTCGCTATTACTAATTTGGCCACTGTGGAGTGGGGGTGGGTGGGGTGGAAGTTCGCTATTACTAATTTGGCCACTGGGAAAGGGGGGGGGGGTTGCTATTATTAATTTGGCCATGGGGGGGGGGGTCGCTATTACTAATTTGGCCACTGGTTGGGGGGAGGGGAGGGTCGCTATTGCTAATTTGGCCACTGGGGGGAGGTCACTATTACTAGTTTGGCTATTACTAATTTGGCCACTGTGGGGGGGTGCGTCGCTATTACTAATTTGGCCACTGTGGGGGAAGGGGGGTCGCTATTACTAATTTGGGCACTGTGGAGTGGGGGGAGGTCGCTATTACTAATTTGGCCACTGTGGAGTGGGGGAGGTCGCTATTGCTAATTTGGCCACTGTGGAGTGGGGGAAGTCGCTATTACTAATTTGGCCACTGTGGAGTGTGTGTGTGGGGGGGGGGGGAGAGTCGCTATTACTAATCTGGCCACTGGAAAAAGGGGGGGGGTTGCTGTTACTAATTTGGCCACTGGTTGGGGGGAGGGGGGTCGCTATTACAAATTTGGCCACTGTGGTGGTGGGGGGGGGGGGGGGGGGTCGCTATTACTAATTTGGCCGCAATTACTAATTTGCCCACTGTGGGGGAGGTCACTATTACTAGTTTGGCCACTGTTGGGGTGGGGGTCGCTGGTGGTGGTGGGGGTCGCTATTACAAATTTGGCGACTGTGGTGGTGGTGGTGGGGGGGGGGGGGGGGGGGGTCACAATTACTAATTTGCCCACTGTGGGGGAGGTCACTATTACTAGATTGGCCACCGTGGTGGTGGTGGTGGGGGGGGGGGGGTCGCTTTTACTAATTTGGCCACTGGTTGGGGGGAGGGGGCTCGCTATTACTAATTTGGCCACTGGGGGGGTGGTCGCTATTATTAATTTGGCCACTGGGGGGAAGGAGGTCGCTGTTGCTAATTTGGCCACTGTGGGGGAAGGGGGTCGCTATTACTAATTTGGCCACTTTGGAGTTGGGAAGTCGCTATTTATAATTTGGCCACTGTGGAGTGGGGGTGGAAGTTCGCTATTACTAATTTGGCCACTGTGGAGTGGGGGTGGAAGTTCGCTATTACTAATTTGGCCACTGGGAAAAGGGGGGGTGGTTGCTGTTACTAATGTGGCCACGGGGGGGGGGGGGGGGGGTTGCTATTAATTTGGCCACGGGGGTGGGGGGGGGGGGTTGCCATTACTAATTTGGCCACTGGTTGGGGGAGGGTCGCTATTACTATTTTGGACACTGGGGGGAGGTCACTATTACTGGTTTGGCCACTGTGGTGGTTGGGGGTCGCTATTACTAATTTAGCCACTGGGGAGGTGGTCGGGGGGGGGGGGGTGTTGCTATTACTAATTTGGCCACTGAAGGGGGGAGGGGTCACAATTACTAATTTGCCCACTGTGGGGGAGGTTGCTATTACTAGTTTGGCCACTGTTGGGCTGGGGGTCGCTACTACTAATTTGGCCACTGGGGGGGGAGAAGGTCGCTGTTGCTACTTTGGCCACTGTGGGGGGGTGGGTCGCTATTACTAATTTGGCCACTGTGGAGTGGGGGAGGTCGCTATTGCTAATTTGGCCACTGTGGAGTGGGGGAGGTCGCTATTGCTAATTTGGCCACTGTGGAGTGGGGGAGGTCGCTATTGCTAATTTGGCCACTGTGGAGTGGGGGAGGTCGCTATTGCCAATTTGACCACTGTGGAGTGGGGGAGGTCGCTATTGCTAACTTGGCCACTGGGGAAAGGGGAGGAGTCGCTATTACTAATTTGGCCACTGGGGAAAGGCGGAGGTCGCTATTGCTAATTTGGCCACTGTGGGGGAAGGGGGTCGCTATTACTAATTTGGCCACTTTGGAGTTGGGAAGTCGCTATTTATAATTTGGCCACTGTGGAGTGGGGGTGGAAGTTCGCTATTACTAATTTGGCCACTGTGGAGTGGGGGTGGAAGTTCGCTATTACTAATTTGGCCACTGGGAAAAGGGGGGGTGGTTGCTGTTACTAATGTGGCCACAGGGGGGGTTTGCTATTAATTTGGCCACGGGGTGGGGGGGGGGGGGGGGGGTTGCCATTACTAATTTGGCCACTGGATGGGGGAGGGTCGCTATTACTAATTTGCCCACTGTGGGGGAGGTTGCTATTACTAGTTTGGCCACTGTTGGGCTGGGGGTCGCTATTACTAATTTGGCCACTGGGGGGGAGGTCGCTGTTGCTACTTTGGCCACTGTGGGGGGGGTGGGTCGCTATTACTAATTTGGCCACTGTGGGGGGGGGGGGGGGGTCGCTATTACTAATTTGGCCACTGTGGGGGGGTGGGTCGCTATTACTAATTTGGCCACTGTGGAGTGGGGGGGGGTGTCGCTATTACTAATTTGGCCACTGGGAAAAGGGGGGGGGGGGGTTTGCTGATACTAATATGGCCACGGGGAGGGGGGGGGGGCTCGCTATTATTAATTTGGCCACTGTGGAGTGGGGGAGGTCGCTATTGATAATTTGGCCACTGTGGAGTGGGGTAGGTCGCTATTGCTAATTTGGCCACTGTGGAGTGGGGGAGGTCGCTATTGCTAACTTGGCCACTGGGGAGAGGGGAGGGGTCGCTATTACTAATTTGGCCACTGGGAAAAGGGGGAGGGGGTTGCTGTTACTAATGTGGCCACGGTGGTGGTGGTGGTGGGGTGGGGTGGGGGGGGGTCGCTATTACTAATTTAGCCGATGAAGGGGGGGGGGGGGGTCGCTATTACTAATTTGGCCACTGGGGGGGGGGGGGGGAGGGAGTTGCTGTTGCTAATTTGGCCACTGTAGGGGGGGGGGGGTCGCTATTGCTAATTTGGCCCCTGTGGGGGAAGGGGGTCGCTATTACTAATTTGGCCACTGTGGAGTGGGGGAAGTCGCTATTACTAATTTGGCCACTGTGGAGTGGGGGAAGTCGCTATTACTAATTTGGCCACTGTGGAGTGGGGGAAGTCGCTATTACTAATTTGGCCACTGTGGAGTGGGGGAAGTCGCTATTACTAATTTGGCCACTGTGGAGTGGGGGTGGAAGTTTGCTATTGCTAATTTGGCCACTGTGGAGTGGGGGTGGAAGTTTGCTATTGCTAATTTGGCCACTGTGGAGTGGGGGTGGAAGTTCGCTGTTGCTAATTTGGCCACTGTGGGGGGGGGTGCGTCCCTATTACTAATTTGGCCACTGTGGGGGAAGGGGGTCGCTATTACTAATTTGGCCACTGTGGAGTGGGGGGAGGTCGCTATTGCTAATTTGGCCACTGTGGAGTGGGGGAAGTCGCTATTACTAATTTGGCCGCTGAAGGGGGGGGGGGGGTCACAATTACTAATTTGGCCGCTGAAGGGGGGGGGGGGGGTCACAATTACTAATTTGGCCGCTGAAGGGGGGGGGGGGGGTCACAATTACTAATTTGCCCACTGTGGGGGAGGTCACTATTACTAGTTTGGCCACCGTGGTGGTGGTGGGGGAGTCGCTTTTACTAATTTGGCCACTGGTTGGGGGGAGGGGGGGGGCTCGCTATTACTAATTTGGCCACTGTGGTGTTGGGGGGGGCTCGCTATTGCTAATTTGGCCACTGTGGAGTGGGGGAGGTCGCTATTGCTAATTTGGCCACTGTGGAGTGGGGGAGGTCGCTATTGCTAATTTGGCCACTGGGGAAAGGGGAGGGGTCGCTATTACTAATTTGTCCACTGGGGTGGGGGGTGTCGCAATCACTAGTTTGGCCACGAGGGGGGGGAGGGGGGGTCGCTATCACTAATTTGGCCACGAGGGGGGGGAGGGGGGGGTCGCTATCACTAATTTGGTCACGAGGGGGGGGAGGGGGGGTCGCTATCACTAATTTGGCCACGAGGGGGGGAGGGGGGGTCGCTATCACTAATTTGGCCACGAGGGGGGGGAGGGGGGGTCGCTATCACTAATTTGGCCCCTGTGGAGCGGGGGAGGTCGCCACCGCACGTTTGGCCCCTGTGGAGCGGGGGAGGTCGCCACCGCACGTTTGGCCCCTGTGGAGCGGGGGAGGTCGCCACCGCACGTTTGGCCCCTGTGGAGCGGGGGAGGTCGCCACCGCACGTTTGGCCCCTGTGGAGCGGGGGAGGTCGCCACCGCACGTTTGGCCCCTGTGGAGCGGGGGAGGTCGCTATTACAAATTTGGCCACTGTGGTGGTGGTGGGGGGTCACAATTACAAATTTGGCCACTGTGGTGGTGGGGGGGGGGGGTCACAATTACAAATTTGGCCACTGTGGTGGTGGGGGGGTCACAATTACTTATTTGCCCACTGTGGGGGAGGTCACCATTACTAGTTTGGCCACCGCGGTAGTGGTGGGGGGGGGGGGGGGGTCGCTATTACAAATTTGGCCACGGTGGTGGTGGTGGTGGTGGGGGGGAGTCGCTATTACTAATTTGGCCGATGAAGGGGGGGGGTCGCTATTACTAATTTAGCCACTGGGGGGGAGGGAGTCGCTGTTGCTAATTTGGCCACTGTAAGGGGGGGGGGGGGGTCGCTGTTGCTAATTTTGCCACTGTGGGGGAAGGGGGTCGCTATTACTAATTTGGCCCCTGTGGAGCGGGGGAAGTCGCTATTACTAATTTGGCCCCTGTGGAGCGGGGGAAGTCGCTATTACTAATTTGGCCCCTGTGGAGCGGGGGAAGTCGCTATTACTAATTTGGCCCCTGTGGAGCGGGGGAAGTCGCTATTGCTAATTTGGCCCCTGTGGAGCGGGGGAAGTCGCTATTACTAATTTGGCCGATGAAGGGGGGGGGGGGTCGCTATTACTAATTTAGCCACTGGGGGGGAGGGAGTCGCTGTTGCTAATTTGGCCACTGTGGGGGGGGGGGGGGGTCGCTGTTGCTAATTTGGCCACTGTGGGGGAAGGGGGTCGCTGTTGCTAATTTGGCCACTGTGGGGGAAGGGGGTCGCTATTACTAATTTGGCCACTTTGGAGTTGGGAAGTCGCTATTTATAATTTGGCCACTGTGGAGTGGGGGTGGAAGTTCGCTATTACTAATTTGGCCACTGGGAAAAGGGGGGGTGGTTGCTGTTACTAATGTGGCCACAGGGGGGGGGTTTGCTATTAATTTGGCCACTGGGAAAAGGGGGGGTGGTTGCTGTTACTAATGTGGCCACGGGGGGGGGGGGGGGGGTTGCTATTAATTTGGCCACGGGGGTGGGGGCGGGGTTTGCCATTACTAATTTGGCCACTGGTTGGGGGAGGGTCGCTATTACTATTTTGGACACTGGGGGGAGGTCACTATTACTGGTTTGGCCACTGTGGTGGTTGGGGGTCACTATTACTAATTTAGCCACTGGGGAGGTGGTCGGGGGGGGGGGGGGGTCGCTATTACTAATTTGGCCACTGAAGGGGGGAGGGGTCACAATTACTAATTTGGCCACTGAAGGGGGGAGGGGTCACAATTACTAATTTGGCCACTGAAGGGGGGAGGGGTCACAATTACTAATTTGGCCACTGAAGGGGGGAGGGGTCACAATTACTAATTTGGCCACTGAAGGGGGGAGGGGTCACAATTACTAATTTGGCCACTGAAGGGGGGAGGGGTCACAATTACTAATTTGGCCACTGAAGGGGGGAGGGGTCACAATTACTAATTTGGCCACTGGGGGGAGAGGGTCGCTATTACTAATTTGGCCACTGGGGGGGAGAGGGTCGCTGTTGCTACTTTGGCCACTGTGGAGTGGGGGGGGGTCGCTATTACTAATGTGGCCACTGGGAAAAGGGGGGGGGGGGGGGGGCTCACTATTATTAATTTGGCCCCTGTGGGGCGGGGGCGGTCGCCACCGCAAGTTTGGCCCCTGTGGGGCGGGGGCGGTCGCCACCGCAAGTTTGGCCCCTGTGGGGCGGGGGCGGTCGCCACCGCAAGTTTGGCCCCTGTGGGGCGGGGGCGGTCGCCACCGCAAGTTTGGCCCCTGTGGGGCGGGGGCGGTCGCCACCGCAAGTTTGGCCCCTGTGGGGCGGGGGCGGTCGCCACCGCAAGTTTGGCCCCTGTGGGGCGGGGGCGGTCGCCACCGCAAGTTTGGCCCCTGTGGGGCGGGGGCGGTCGCCACCGCAAGTTTGGCCCCTGTGGGGCGGGGGCGGTCGCCACCGCAAGTTTGGCCCCTGTGGGGCGGGGGGCGGTCGCCACCGCAAGTTTGGCCCCTGTGGGGCGGGGGCGGTCGCCACCGCAAGTTTGGCCCCTGTGGGGCGGGGGGCGGTCGCCACCGCAAGTTTGGCCCCTGTGGGGCGGGGGCGGTCGCCACCGCAAGTTTGGCCCCTGTGGGGCGGGGGCGGTCGCCACCGCAAGTTTGGCCCCTGTGGGGCGGGGGCGGTCGCCACCGCAAGTTTGGCCCCTGTGGGGCGGGGGCGGTCGCCACCGCAAGTTTGGCCCCTGTGGGGCGGGGGCGGTCGCCACCGCAAGTTTGGCCCCTGTGGGGCGGGGGCGGTCGCCACCGCAAGTTTGGCCCCTGTGGGGCGGGGGCGGTCGCCACCGCAAGTTTGGCCCCTGTGGGGCGGGGGCGGTCGCCACCGCAAGTTTGGCCCCTGTGGGGCGGGGGCGGTCGCCACCGCAAGTTTGGCCCCTGTGGGGCGGGGGCGGTCGCCACCGCAAGTTTGGCCCCTGTGGGGCGGGGGCGGTCGCCACCGCAAGTTTGGCCCCTGTGGGGCGGGGGCGGTCGCCACCGCAAGTTTGGCCCCTGTGGGGCGGGGGGCGGTCGCCACCGCAAGTTTGGCCCCTGTGGGGCGGGGGCGGTCGCCACCGCAAGTTTGGCCCCTGTGGGGCGGGGGCGGTCGCCACCGCAAGTTTGGCCCCTGTGGGGCGGGGGCGGTCGCCACCGCAAGTTTGGCCCCTGTGGGGCGGGGGCGGTCGCCACCGCAAGTTTGGCCCCTGTGGGGCGGGGGGCGGTCGCCACCGCAAGTTTGGCCCCTGTGGGGCGGGGGCGGTCGCCACCGCAAGTTTGGCCCCTGTGGGGCGGGGGAGGTCGCCACCGCAAGTTTGGCCCCTGTGGGGCGGGGGAGGTCGCCACCGCAAGTTTGGCCCCTGTGGGGCGGGGGGAGGTCGCCACCGCAAGTTTGGCCCCTGTGGGGCGGGGGAGGTCGCCACCGCAAGTTTGGCCCCTGTGGGGCGGGGGAGGTCGCCACCGCAAGTTTGGCCCCTGTGGGGCGGGGGAGGTCGCCACCGCAAGTTTGGCCCCTGTGGGGCGGGGGAGGTCGCCACCGCAAGTTTGGCCCCTGTGGGGCGGGGGAGGTCGCCACCGCAAGTTTGGCCCCTGTGGGGCGGGGGAGGTCGCCACCGCAAGTTTGGCCCCTGTGGGGCGGGGGAGGTCGCCACCGCAAGTTTGGCCCCTGTGGGGCGGGGGAGGTCGCCACCGCAAGTTTGGCCCCTGTGGGGCGGGGGAGGTCGCCACCGCAAGTTTGGCCCCTGTGGGGCGGGGGAGGTCGCCACCGCAAGTTTGGCCCCTGTGGGGCGGGGGAGGTCGCCACCGCAAGTTTGGCCCCTGTGGGGCGGGGGAGGTCGCCACCGCAAGTTTGGCCCCTGTGGGGCGGGGGAGGTCGCCACCGCAAGTTTGGCCCCTGTGGGGCGGGGGAGGTCGCCACCGCAAGTTTGGCCCCTGTGGGGCGGGGGAGGTCGCCACCGCAAGTTTGGCCCCTGTGGGGCGGGGGAGGTCGCCACCGCAAGTTTGGCCCCTGTGGGGCGGGGGAGGTCGCCACCGCAAGTTTGGCCCTGTGGGGCGGGGGAGGTCGCCACCGCAAGTTTGGCCCCTGTGGGGCGGGGGAGGTCGCCACCGCAAGTTTGGCCCCTGTGGGGCGGGGGAGGTCGCCACCGCAAGTTTGGCCCCTGTGGGGCGGGGGAGGTCGCCACCGCAAGTTCCTTGCGCCCCCTGTTGGGGCCCGGGGGGAGGTCGCCACCGCAAGTTA